>SNQJ01S0208119.1:0-16204 GCA_010110895.2 Picea sitchensis
CACTTATCTTCTTCTACAATCGTAATATTAACATATCCAAGTTGACTTACCAGAGTATTAAAGGCATTTAGATGTTTTTTCATAGAATCTCCATCTTCCATCCTAAGACGATACAACTTATTTCGAAGAAACAACTTGTTTACCAGGGACTTTGATTGATACAAATTCCCTAACCTATCCCATAGTTCCTTGGCTGTAGAGTCTCCTGAGACATTCAACAACACTGAATCTGCCAGGCAGAGTCGAATATGACTCCTTTCTCTTCTGTCCAACTTGTCCCAATCTTCCTTTGACATACCAATAGCTGGTGTACTAGTAGTTTGTATACTGGTAGGTTGTGGACCAGTAGCCCGTGTGCTTGTAGATGGTGTACCAGTAGGCTGTGTACTAGGATCCATAGCGATCCATTGTTCTTTGTCTATAAGAAGGTCCTCCATCTTGAGCTTCCATAGCTCAAAGTTTTTACCGTTGAACTTCTCTATCTCTATTCTAGATGAGCTCGCCATTCCTCTTTCTTTACTTGAATCTCCACTGCAAAATCTCCCACTGAACCCAGGTTTATCATAGACCCAAGATACACTTGATCTATCAAGACCAAGCCAAACCCTCGACAACAAAGGCGTCCCTCTGAAGCAAAAAATGACCTCTGATACCACATGTAAGTTTTAAACCTGTGAAGTAAAGCAATGCATTTAGATTCTTAATAAATACAAAAATTAATCAATGGCTCATACACAGAGTACACAGAGATTTTATACTGGAAACCCTCAACCGGGAAAACCTTTCTTCTATTCATTATCTCGAATTTCACCATTCGCCATATAATATATAAAATGTTTTTAGGTATTCCGTAGATACCAAAACCCTAATCCCTTAATCCGGGATTAATTTACAAATCCGCTAAAAATAGCAAAAAAACACCCAAAAAAAAATTTTGAGGCGTTGCCCGGAACCCCGTCAGCCCCGGGCTACTGCCCGTTGCCGAACGCTATGCGTAACCGGGGGGGAGCATACCTGCCCCCCCCAAGGAAAGCACCCAGTGCACATGGCAGAGCTATAGGTGAAGGGATCATCAGACGCAGTTGTCGTATCTGACGCACCCACACAAACACACATGCAAAGAATATAACACATACCCAACACTAATGATCGGTAATCAAGTGGTTTCTACCATGTTCGACTTCAACACATGTATTCGCATGGTTATATTCGTACTATAGAGTGGTGGAGGTGAAGACCCTGGATCTTTTCTGATAGATTTAGGTTGTGTTGGATTATATTCAGTTTGTATTGTTGCATAGATCCACATTGTATGTCTCGTGGCTATGTTCAAATTTGAGTCTTTAACACATAGATCCACAATGTATTTTTGGTGGATATATTCAGATTTGAGTCATATTGGCATGGATCCACAATGTATGTTTGTTGACATGACCTGTCTTACTTGACATGGATCTATGCATGTCGACATTTATGCTTTGAGTCATTTGTATTCTGAGTATGGGAATGCCTACCTCAGTGATGATATATTCTTGTACTATATTTCCTTGTTTGTTGGCAAGTTTTCAACCGACTGTTCCTTGTTCCCTACACACACTCGAAAAATTATTTCAACTATCAGTCTGTTCTAACTTCATACTTTAGGGGGATCTCTATTACACATTATTTTCATTACCCTTATGACTGTTAATGATGTAAACCTATTTGTTGCCATCAGAGGGGTCGGTGGCCTGAATTCATGAAGAAAGAAGAGAGAAAAACTTTTCCTGATAGCAGAAGTTGCATTTCCCTTTGTAAAAAACCCTATTAAGGAAGTTTCTACAAGTTGCACTATACACAGGGTGCTGTGATTCCTAATTTCCACACCCTGCTCTAAATCTAGATTGCGGAGTTTCCATAGGCTGCACTATAGCTAGGGTGTGGAAATTCCTATACATGGGAAAAACGAGCGTCTTCTCAATGCTTCTAGAAGGAGAAGCTTCTATGGTGAGGTGGTCTCTGAATGGTTTGGATCTTACTTTCTTTCATGATTTATTGGGATTATCCTAACCTCCTCATCTTATCCTCTTCATATTATAAAAGGAGAGGAGCTCTCATGGATAAAGTGAGATTGGCTTGAGCTTGAGTTTTGTAGATTGGGAATTTGGCTTTATTAGAGTGGCTTTGGACTTTGCTTTGTCAAGATAGATTGTGAGTAGCTATTAGATCCATGGTATCATAATCCTTGGAGCAAGAAGTGTGTGGGAAGCAAGGAACTATTGGAAGGAACCTCACAACATCAAGGCATCTGGTTTTATCTTTCTTCCACATTCTTTAATACATATATACTTTTCTTTCCTATATGAATGTTATTTGTTCATATCGTATGATTCCTTGATCACATACATAGATTCATATCAAATAGACTCTGTTATTCTTGTCTTCGTTGGCTTATGCTTATTTGCAGATATTTCTCATAAACCTCGTGACAAAGCTTGGATTGCATTGGTGAAGTTGGATCTTCAATATTTAAAAGGTATGTTCTAAATCCATTTCTCTTTTGATAATTGAAATCTAAGGAAAGAGTAGTGCATTGTCTTGTTTTGTTCTAGTTTTGTAGTGAAGATAGGGAGATCAATTTATGTCCTCATTCACCGATTTATCCGATAACACTTGGATCCTCCTGAATGGATCTCGTTGGTTCATCTTCGAATCGAAAGGATATTCCCTTTAGATACTTGAATATCGCTATCCTTCCTGAGCTTCGTCAGTTATGAAGGACCTAACAGAGTTACTCTCTTTCTACTGGACTTAACACTTAGAATAATTTATGCATACCCCTTGCACTCGTTCATCAAGTATAGAACTTAAGTGGTTCTTGGTTTCTACTTGCCTTGCAGAGAGCCTATGCATATCTGCACTACCTCTCCTGAGCTTAACAGACTCCATCCTTCAAGGGACTCAAAACGACTAGGAGGGTCGACATGCATTCATGGAACTGTGTCCAAGGTCGATAGACATACAGTTTGTGACTCTATCTTAAGCCACCACAGGACGCAAGCATTTATGAGTATAAAACATGTCCTATCCATATGATTTCCTACTTACCTAATTTCACATTCAGGCATATAAAAAAGAAGGAAATACAGTATAAATCATTAAGCAAACATAACCATCCCTGCAACATTCATAGGATATCCAACTTTAACTCACAGTACCACTTAAATACACAATATATGTGATTACTTATGTATTACAGGTGGTATCCAACTAACTAACTGTGGGTGTTCATCCTTCCACCCTACCATAGGCTCAGAGGCATTCATTCTTAGCACTCTAGCCACCCATGTGCCAAGCCATGATATCACTAGGGAACTCTCGCAGTTCTCAAGGCTTCTTTCTCTATTCAGCTTCTGCTTGGGTTTATTTCTCTGTAACTTTCAGATATTTCTATTTGTTATGGCCTTGACGAGGTTTATCAGATGCTCACTTAGAATCAAGATCCCATCCTTCTATTCATTATCCCCTGGAGATCTCTGTGCATCTCCCTTACGAGCTTGTGATCTTGTCTAGTTTTCCGTGTGTATCTATCTTACCTTCCTTATTTTTGGAAGGATCCTGACCTATCATGTTCCTTCTCTCATAAGGAAGTTCGGGTATGCAGGTCTCTATGGTACTTCAAGATGAAATTCGGCATCTCGAACATGCTTCCATTCATGGGGGTGGTTGATAATTCAACCACTGGTCCTTTCTTCATTAACTGATTTCTCTCCTTGGGATATGAAGGAGGTTTGTCATCCTCATCAATGGAAATTTGGGCTTATTTCTTATAATGAACCCTCTCGTAGAGTTTTCACATTCTTCCTCTAGTGATATCATGGCCAGTACTTTCAAAGATTCACCCCCACAGTTATTTATTGGCAACTCAAACAATAATACATTTACACTATTCCCATGCCACAGCATGGTAATCCTATTTTATGATTAATTACAAGCTCGGGGAAACAGGGTATTACACGAAGGGTAATGATCCAATTTGTCGGGCGTAAGCTCTTGTGATTCTTTTGAAGTGGTTCAACTCCTCGTGGGGAAGAGAGTAAGGTATTTCAAGGAATAGATGTTCTTCCTCTTACCGAGGTGAGTTAATCATTTGAGGAGTACTTAGTGTATGTAGGTTGTCTTGAGAATGACTATCCATGCATGTGGGTTTTTTTGAATCTATAGGTTGTGCAAAATATTATATCAGAAGTATTATTAGCCATTCATTCATCACCCTTCTTCTAGTGCCAATTTTGTTGAGGGGTCCTAAATCCCTTTAACTCAACAGTAGGAACCAAACCCATTACAGAGGCTCAATTAGACTCTGCAATGTTTTATGGTGGAATGGTTCTCCAGATCTTTCGATCTAGCCAATTTATCGATGGGATTTATGTAGTGATTTACTGGATATCTTCTTATGAAAGTTCCTCCTTTAGTTTAAACATTCTCTTCTTTGTATTTTATTTTCTTAGATGGGTCTCATAAAAAGATGTGTGTTGGTATAAACCAGTTGGTAAAAGGGGGGGATATTAACTACTAAAGAAGGTTGAGCTTGAGATAAGTACCCTTGTGCTCAAGCATGTAGACAAAGATATTCACACCTGTGACAAGCCTAGTACTAATACATTAACTTGTTGGTATTTCAATTATTGACCGAGATACAATTATCGAAAGAAAACATACATGCAATAAAATGATGGCAAGAAAAATAGTTTCCTTGTCTCTAGCATTAATCACACATTATCACAACGATTTTCTTTCATCATTAGAGACAAGAACTACAAAAATATTGAAACAACTAACTTATCAATAGATTCAAAAACTATTATTCATTATAGCATCCATTCATGAAATAAAGTTGGAAGTAGTTCCTCCTCACATCCAATCACACAACTCCTTGGATGAAAAACATAAGTTTGTCTCTGGTCCTAAACAAGACTTATCAATTAAGGTAGTTCGAAAATAGTTCTTTACAATTCCAAAAATGAGGGTCTTTGCCAAAACCATCGAAATTTGCTAAAAGGTCAATCCTCTTATTTATAATGAATAATTAACTAAAAATAGCTATAATGAAAGCAAGCTAAGTAAAACAAAACATCGCCACATGGTGCTTTCATCTCTCTGTTCTCTAAGAATGATCAAATAGTTTTACTGAAGTGGATGGCTCTTCTCATAATTCGACCACTTGAAGAAGAGTTCCTTGCATGTGTTGGAATACAGGAACCTGTGTTGGTCCATCAGAGCTGAAATAATTTCCTTCACTTCTACTTCCGATGATTTGGACTTGACTATTTTAACACTTAAGCACTGCAAAACTGCTCTAGCCTTGATCAGCCGCTCCATGAATTGTTGTACTTGACCAGGCACCATGCGTGCCACCTTTTCTATATTTTTTGTCCATGTCGAGTCTTGTTCTGCATGTTGCTTGACTATGTCATGTGGGTCGACAAAGTCCTCGGGTGAGCCGAATTCTAGGAGGCCAATGTCTTTCATCTCCCAATTAATATTTTCCTATCTCTTTTCTCAATCGACCCATTTCTCCTTAATCTTCTGCTGAGGTTTCTGGGCTATTTTAAGCTAGTATTCGGTTGCTTTCCTGATCAGACCTATGTTGTTGTCTCTTAACACTTGAATTTCGTTATCTTCAGTGTCTCGACCCTTTTGAACCCCACTGATGTAATCGATCCTTTCTATTTCTTGGCGAGCCTTCTCATACCACCTTTTCGCGTCCTTGTAGGTCGTTAGTTCCATGAGGATGTCTTCCTGAAAATCAGTTATACCTGCAGTGAAAAGGTGTCGTTCATTCATGAATTTGACATAGGAATATTGAAACTCACTTCTCAAAAACATTGTGGCCTCTGTGGAATCCTGATAGTATTTTTCCAAATGGCGCAGATGCTCCAATTCCTTAAGTACAATGGCCATCTCCTTTGCATCTCTTCTTGTTCTATCCAATGTGGCATCGGTGATAGCCATCCCTGTTTCGATAAGCTTAGACGTCTTGGTGTGTTCTTTGTTGAGCATATTCTCCTATGTAGTGATGAGGATCAAGCTATATAATGTGAGCCTCCTCTTTTTAGTGGTCCTATTCATGATGGCCTTTCTCTTCCTGTCATAGGAAATTGCTTGTATGTTGGTGACCTCATCAATAGATTCGGGAATTTGTTGTTCTCCCCAGGTTAGAGTGTTTCCTAGGCTCCCGGCCGTATATATCTACTCTAGGATTGGTTCTTGGACTTATTATATATGTCTTGATGGATCGACCTCCATTTGTTGTGCATCGGTTAGTGAGGTATCGATTGAAATTGAAGAGTCAAGTATAGGTCCGGTACTTAATTGGTAATCGACTATGATAATTACTTGGTAATTACTGTCGGTGTGTCGATTTGTTGTTGTGGAACTTCCTCTTTCTAACCTCCCGATCCTAGCTCATCCCTCGAGATGTCCATTGGGGTTCCAAGAAAGTTGAATAGCTCAGTGTCTAAGGCACTTTCGATCTCATGCTCTCTTTGTGGAAGGCTCTGAATTGGAGCATCGGGACCTGGGGTAGATGCTCTCTCAGGTTCTTTTTCTTTGTAATCTACACTGGAGTCACCAGGGACACCTCTGAACTCTCCTCATCATCATAGATGGTTATTAAGTCAAACAAGGGTTTTGGTACACTTGTCCTACCTTGTGTCCTCTCTATCTCAGGCTAGGTTGAAATTCCCCCTAGTGATCTGATTTGTGGTGGTGGAACTTCAGGGTTTTTTGGCCCAGTGATTTCTTCAATTTGTATTGGCTCTAGGCCACTTATCTTTCCTATGCTTTTGATTGGTTCATCAACAAGAATCCTTGACATCTCTACCAGATCAGGGTCATTGTGCAACTGATCAATGATTCTTTGCGCCTATTCTAGCAAGAGAAATCCTCTTCTTTTGTGCCTCTGTAGTCTATGTCGCTCTGATTGCTTCCCTAGCTCTGAGGGACTCTTGAGACGACTGCTCTATTATCTCCACTTGTTCATCCATGCTCATGGCCTTGAACCTGGTCATATTTGGGTTGGCCATCCTTTGTACTACCTCTTCCCAATATCGAGTGCACTCTGTGAAAATTTCATCCTCAAATTTATCATGTGCGTATGGCCCACATGATGATACCTGTGAAGCTTGTTGGAGGACCAGGCCTTTAGGGTTGTGCTTGTGGAATCATCCTGTCAGGAACCTGATTTCAAGTTGGCTCAACCCTTCTTTTTTGGCTTGAGCAGTTTCCTTTACCAGATAAAACCCCACATGGAAACCGTAGGGTATGAAATCCTGCTTCGTTTCCTTGACTAGTGTGGCATTATAGCCCTGCATGATGGTATTATATTATATTTCTCCTACAATGATCTATTTTGGGACGTGAGCGGGGAGTAGATGTGGTGCTCCGGTGGCCCTGAACACCCTGATATAGGTTGAGCATTCATACAAATACCAATGGCCTACCTTCACTACCATTTTCTTGGTTGTTGCGAATAATATTGGGCATTCCTTTTTAAATATAATAAAATGAATATGAATGATGAATTCATCGCAGATAAGTGCATAGAATATTTTGTACTTGTTCTCCCAGAGTATGTTGAAATAAACGTGAACAGGGAGCTCTGAAACATGCCATCTTAAATTCATGTTGGTGAAGACATTTCTTGCACAGATGACATCAAGAAGGTACGAGGCCATGTGGAAAGTGAGTGTTTCCCATTCTTTTGGCATCTAATCCTAATGTACACAGATGCTCAATTTATTGGAAATTATCTCTCCCTAGTTAATGTTTCTTCCAAAGATCACCACTATGTATGCCAAGGGGATCCATGCTTTTGAAAACTTGGAGTAGTCTTTCTCTCCATACAATCGACAGATCAAATCCATCAAATAGATGTATGGCTCCCTCAAGTTGACTTTCCCATACTAGCCATTTCTTCGGTTGGTAAACTTCTTGTCCTCCTTACACCATGAGGCCATCAGCCGGCTAGTGTCGTGGAATTCGTAGAAATTCCCCACGAAGTCTGTGTTTAGTCGCTCTTTTGGGTCTTTGAGCTTGTAGTATTTGTGTACTTCTATCAGGAGGAAATATCTGACACATCCGCCATTCTCATCGTTGATTAAACATTTATGCACATCTGTATGGTCGATTACCCACTTCAGAACCTCTATGCAAGAGAAAAGCTGGGTTATGTTGGCTACCATGTGAAAATATGATCGTCGGATGTTTGGGAACACTTGGTCATCGAGCACCCTTACATCCAGGTCATTGTGCGAGATACACTCTGGGTACTCCTCCCGACTGATTCTGTTGAAAAGATCCCCCCATTGTGGGAGCATTACCTTGGATCCAGTGTTTTCTTCTATGTCACCGAATACTGGAGGGTGGACAAAGGCTTTTTGTGTTTAGGTTTTTATTACTAGCTCTGCCCTGGGAGTGTACTCCAACTGCCTCGTTGTACTAGGAGAAGAACCTTCACCTGTTTCAACTTCCTTTAGCTTGGGTGCTCTCACTGAGCATCTGGTGGTTGGCTTTCTCGGTGACATTTTACCTGCAGCTAGAACATAGTTAGAGACCATGTAATAAATCATATGCATATATAAATCATGACCGTCGAATTGACAAAATTGAACACATACCTCTGCAGCTTGTTTAACCTAGTTTTGATAATCTGAGGATCAACACAGTCTCGATACCCTTGCTTTGCTTCTTCGGATGCTCTGGAATTCAAAATTGTGTGCAGAATGAAATTGTTCAAAACTGTTCTATATATTTAAATAGGGATGAACTTACCTTATCGCATCAACCATTCAATTTGGGTTATGATTGCAGTTCTATTAAATCTATCACCAGATCTTCAAAGACGTTTAAAATTAAATTTGATTGTAGGTTGATGGCGCGAGCAAAGGTTGTAATGTGGCCTATTGGCAATTTCACATTGTTGTTGTTCATTCGACACACAAGGTAGAAACAAATGCGGGATGAAGAATTAAATGGTCTATTAAATGTCAGAATCTGATTGTATTTTATGCCAAAAACATCCCATCATTTCCCCAGTCTAGTTGGTGAGTCAGGGCTCAGGATTCTTCTTCAAACATTTTTCATTGATGTCTTCTTGCAAAATCTCCGACGCTGATCGATCTTGTCGTATAGATCTAATGTGGAAAAACTGACTACGAGGTGTGACTAGGACGCAGGGAACCTTAATATTACTAGGGATGAAACTAGGCCATGCGACACGCCTACATGACAAAGACACGTGGCACTCGAGACTGACATCTTTGTTTACTCGTGTTAATCAAAATTGGGACTTTCCTTAAGCTACACGTTCTAAAACCTGATCCTATCTTGCTGACGCTGAAGAGCATCAAGGATCGGTAATCGACAATAAACCTACCCAAATGCTCCCGAGTCGACTCTCCCGAAAAAGCCCTGATGCTAAAAGTGTATCAGGGATCGACGATCAGAGGTTTATTTAACGCAGAAAAAATCGATTGTTTTAACCCTTTTTAGATTTTCCCTGACCCCGAGCAAGTGCATCGGTCATCGACTATCGATGATTTCTTTATTTCTTTTGTCAATGTCTATACCTTTCGTACTTTGCCGACACCGACGTGGATTGTCTATCTCTCAAAAATTCGTGGTGAATAACTCACGCAAACCAACTACACCTTCTTCTGATGTCGATGATGCATCGACGATCGGTGATTAGTGTAACTGTGTGGCCACTTTACCTACTTTAATTTTTTCGACATTGAACACAGGCGTGTTAGGTGCAATGTTAGCTTTAGATTCTTAGTTAGGATGTCAAGTTATTTTAGACACAAGGTTTCGTTTAACAAGTTCAAACACTCTGACTTGATTGATAAGAGTCATGAAAACAAGACAAAATAAACCATCCCTCAAAGTCAACCCAAATTAGACAGTAAAAGAAAACAAGTGGTACCCAAAAATGATAAAATGTCATAAGGCTTTTAGGGTGTGTTGAGCACTCAAAAAGACTATGGCATAGACAAGGAAATTCGATCCCATATATTGTTTAGATTGATGGGGAAGATATTTGGGAGTTTGGAATTGCTATAGGATTTGCATCACTATGTTATAGTGAGTTTTGGGTTGTTTGAGTGGATTGTAGATACTTAGAGGATCTAGTTCATCCTTGTGGACTCGTAGCTTTAGCTCAAGGTTGCTTGTTGTAGAGATAATTGGTACAAAAGATCTTTATAGTTGGGTGGAACATCCATCATCTTTAGCTAATTGTGTAAAACATTTTTAAAAGATAAATGTTTTGACCATTGTGTTATTTACTATTAAATGTTGTTTGTAAATGTTGCATTTTGATATGTGTTTTATGTGATTGAATGTTGATGTGCATGATTAAATAATATACATTTGTGTATTTAAATCTATTGATAGTCGCATGAATCATTATTTTTGTTATGTTGTGTGCATGCATTCATATTAAAATGTTATCAAATATATGTATTCCATTTATTTATTTTGCAACGTGGACCAACAAGGAAATTGAGTACCTTACACAATGCCAAAATATTGGAACCAAGTTCAAAATTTTCATAATGATTACAAGTTGTTACTAAATTCACTATACCCATATTTTGGAATCAAAGAAAAAACCTAGCAAATGCTTGAGCATTATGTATGACAATATGGACAAACTGAATACTTCCATGCTAATATAGGAAGGAAGGTAAATTCAAATAACATTTCCTATAATCTCCCAAATCATCTAACTAGGATGATTACACATGGTTATATGTTTAAACTTCATTTTATCCTTCTTTGATTTATCCTTGAACATGTTAGAGGACCCGTTGGTTGATGAATTTGGGCCTTGTTATAGGATAAAAAGTCTTGAATACATCCACTACATGGTGCTTTCTTACAAAATGAATCCCATGGAAAGTGTCAAGAACATCAGAGAGACACCATGTAGAATTTATATTTGCCAAGATCTTCCTTGAACAAAGTTTTATTCTCACAACTTGATAATGCTTGCTCAGTGACAACAAGAATCATTGCCTCTATTCTTTTGGACCCATTCTCATATCAAATAAGATTTTTACAACCACATTTGCAAGATTCCTCCCAATAAATCACACCCATGATGATATAAATCGAACCTATCATATATTATCAACTCAATGGAAAATACAAGATATATTATCATTTCCATGAATCATGGACAACAACATATTAGTTCTAGATAGTTCATGAATCATGGACTAACATTTAGGGGGTGTTAAACGTTAAGGGATTTGTGGGGAAAGATTTATTGAATGGAAATAATGGGCATACAATCTCCTTAATACTTCAAATTTAGTATGGTTGATAACAAAATTATCATACAACATTAGGCTACGATTAGGGATGAATATTGGTCTTATTGCATATGTGTGTGTGTGTGTGTGGAGAGAGAGAGAGAGAGAGAGGCTAATGGGAGGCTAGACTTACCTAAGGTGGAACCTACATTGACAACTTTCGAAACATTAAAAGTGATGAAAAGCTTGAAGAAAGGATTAAAATCACATATTGCTCATTTTAGTGTAGCAATGGAAGATGAAGGGGAATACTATTGTCTTCTGAAGATAGAATATTGGGAACATGTTTTGAAGTCCTTACATGTGCCCTTAATTAATAAGGTGAAGCCAATATATTATTTCTAACTAAAAAGAAAGACAAGAATTAAAAAAAAAAAAAAAACCAATGATATTCAACGCCAACCTTATCTCATGGATGATTACTTTAGACCCCCACCATTGATGACATATATGTGAGACCTTGGGAATTGTTGAAGCACGAGAAATTCCCTTCAACGGGTAGGGGTACTACCTAGTATGAGATCCAAATTAGACTTCATACCATTTGAAATAGGAGTCCCATCCAGATTTTGGCCCGGTTTCCATTACTGGTATGAGGGTTGAATGAATGATTAACAGAGTGAGGGAATATAGTGTGTGTTGATGTTAGATAAGATAGATGTAAAATGAATCTACGCTATCCTATCTTAGGAGTAGCAAATCTAACAAATGAACAGATAAAAAGTGTATCCAATCCCTGCATACAACCCTTATTTAAATAATTGTTAAAGGGACAGAGACTATTAACACACACATAAAAGAGAAGAGAAAATATTGTAAAAGGACATACATTTATACAAGAAAATTCCCTAAATGAACAATGTAATCTTATAGCATTTCACAATAACCCAACATTCATTGGAAGCAATTCACAACTAATATTTATCAAGGAAATTTATTTTCTCTCTGTCAAAATGGCCCCGAGGGCTTCTCACTATTAATTTCAGAGAAATAGTTCTCCCAAAATTACATAATTGAAGATCCACTTCTAAATGGGTGCTCTTTGTTTTATATAGTTGAGGTTGGTAATTGTTCTTTGGGACTTGTTGAATTCCCAAGAGACGGTTACAAACTCTTCATCTTCTCTATTTCGCTTATTTATAATTCATAAAAAGGAAACATAAAATTTACAAATACGAATTTACATTAAGATTCCCCTTTATCCTTGTCTCTAATATAGGCAGCCCATACTTCATGATAACCTGAGATTGAAACAATTCTACGATATAGTAGGGACTCTAAAGTGATTCCATAGGTTGTTGAATTCCATGAAAGAGTCTTCATGTCTCTTTTCAGATTGCCTAAGAAAGCACGAATCATGCTTTGAGCTCTTGTTGGATTCACTTGATGCTCATCCATTAAGGCACGGGTTACCCTAAGTGGGGTTTCGACAACCATTTCTCTTTCATGCATGTCCTTTTCTAACTCAACTCATACTTTCTCCTCTATTTTTGGTTGACCTAGATCACCAATTCGGGGAAAATGAAATTTCATGGTCAAGATGATGGATGTCTTGTGGAGTTTAGCACAAATGCCAAGTGAATTCTTCAAAGTTTTCTCTAACTTTTCCCTTGCTTACGAGAAGTTAGCAAGAGCAATGTAGTTTAGTTCACCTTCCCAATTAGTTATTCATGGTAATACTTTTATGGGTCATCCAGGTTGTCTTTTGACCTATGCTTCATTTCACCTAAACCTACTCGGATCCCAATAAATTCCATGCTTTTGGTTTGAGCTCTATCTAGTTGTGCCTTGATTTGGGACACTTTCTTATGGAAGTCTTGTATCCTAGCATGCAATTATTTGTCCAAACTATAGATCTCTTTCCTTACTGCTTTAGTGATTATTATGAATTCTTGGACACTAGTCTTGTCTCCCATATAGAATTGCATTTCTTCTTCCAGAGTCTTCATTCTTTCTTTGCATCCCTTGATCTCTTGCATCATGTTCTTCATATTATGATCTAATGCTCGAGTAGAAGCTACGCCTACTAAAGTGATGGCTAAGGGGTCATCTATAATATTTTCAACTATAGCTTTCTTTGTGGTTGTTGGGAGTCGAGCCACTCCAACAACATGTAGTCTTCTAATGCTCTATTCTACAATTTTACTTGAATCCTAGTTGAATATGAAAGAGTTCAAGTTGGCTACCTCCCAGGATTTAGATGGTGTGAATATCCCCGACACCAATTCTCCCAATGGGAAATTCCCTTTGGTTAGGGGAAAAACAAAGGATGATCTTGGGATATTAGTTTCCATGGGATTTGGGATTTTGTGCCTCTTTCAATCGACTGATGTTGCTATTTCTTCCTCTTCTTTATTTTTATGTTCGCTCTTAGCCTTTGATATGTTTTTTTGCTTCTAGATTTTCCTTCATTTATTCTTCCACGACTTTATCATTCTTTTCATCCTGCATTTTTCCTCCGTGTTGAGAGATGCCTCTCCTGAAAATTACTTCATTATATGTTTTATATCTTTGGTGGATATTTTCCTCCTCTCAAGTTTATGACTCATAACTCCATCTGTATTTGTAATTGTGACTGTGTGTTTTGACGATTTTCAAGGGATTATGTCTACCAAACTTTTCCTCACCAAAGTGAAAAGAAGCTAAGGTGTCAGCTTCTTCTTGGGTCTCCTTAACATAATTGAAAGAATAGGCACTAACCCAGAGTAACAGAGGTGGTTAGATCATTTTCTCATCCCTATTTAAAAGTACACCTATTCCATGTCCCAAAGTTTGGTAGGTTATCTCATGCAAAACCAGTCAGTAAGAACGAATTTAGAAAGAAGATGATGAGTTTTAGTGGCCCCATAAACTCTCATATATGTACCATATTCTCTAGCAGATGTCAGTCTCCTACTCTACCTACTATAGCCTAGGATTTGTCTAACATACAAGGGGTGGATGAGAAGAATTGTAATTGGAATAAAGGAATTAGAAAGTTTTCACAAATTTGTTAGTAATTAGAATGATATTTATGTCCCCACTATACATGAATGGCAAGATTACTTCATTTCCATGCCCGACCCATTTTTGGATATGTATGGATTACACACATAATGTCTAGAAGATATAAGGAATACGAAAAATGGGATATTTCCTCAGGGCCATGTTTTTCGCAACTAAAATTTCGTATGCTAGTGTCAAAGATAGAATGTCAACCCAATTAAATGAGGATCCAAAAGTGGTGATATATTAAATGAGAGGCACCCAAGAAACATTCAACTTCTGAGTGTCTAGCCCTCCGTATAGCCTACATAGCATGGCCACTGCGTACTAGTATGGATGCCTAAGTAAGCTTTTTGGGTAGTCGTCTCAAACTCTTGTTTTGAACTTTTTACCTGAGACCCACCAATCTTTCATAAGAACCGTGGGCTTGTGAGGGAATTCTTTTACAAGCATGAATTTTTTTTGAGGGATGCCAAGAAGGTCCGGACCAATTAACAAACAAAAAAAAAAAAAGAAAAATGGAAGAATGGATGTACACATGAATATGGAGGCAACTCCAATTTGTAATCCATACTTCCAATCCTTTTCAAAACCTTATAGGGGCTGTAATATTTGGGTGTTAATTTATTGTCCTTTTTTCTTTTTCTTGAGAGACATATGTTTGTATGGTTGTAGCCTCATAAATACCTAGCCCCCCTCTTCAAATTCCCTTTCACTACGATGTTGATCTGCTTGTTGTTTCATCCTATTTTGTGCCATGACCAAGTTGTCCTTCAATAGTTTGAGAACCTCTTGTTGGTTCCCTATGTGGTCCTCCACTACTTGAAACTTTGTATTCTGTTTCACAGGTGATGTAATGGATGGAGGATGATATCCATAAAGTGCCAAAAATGGGGACATTTTTTATGAAGTATGGAAGGATGTGTTGTACCACCATTCATCCAAGGGAAACTACTTGGCCCATTGTGTTTGTTTATCGTATCCAAAGAAACAAATATATCCTTCTATAAATTTATTCACAATCTCAATTTTCCCATCGAATTGAGGATGGTAAGATGAGTTATGAGCCAATTGAGTACCTAAAGAAGAAAATAATTCAGTCCAAAATTTTCTGGTGAAAATTGGATCTTTGTCACTTACAATAATCTTGGGGACTCCATGTAGCTTTTGAATTGTTTCCATTAATGCTAAAACTACTTTAGTTTCTTTAAAAGGATGAGAAAGAGAGAAAAATGGACATACTTTGTTACTTGATCCACTACTACCATGATGCCAGTCTTTCCTTTGGATTTGGGTAAACCTGTAATAAAATTCATTGAAAATTATTTCCAATCTCGACTTGGTATAGCTAATGGTTGTAGGATAATTTTCATCTTGATTGTCTCTCCCTTATTTTGTTGGAAAACGAAACATTTAGACACAATATTTTGAACATCAGTTTTAAGACCTTCCCAGAAAAAATCCTTCTTGAGTATGTGGTATGTTTTCAAGAATCTTGAATGTCCTCCTATAGGGGAAGTGTGAAACTCTAGAAGGGCCTTCTATTTGAGTTGGGAATTCTTACATAAATATAGGTGATCATGATGTACCATAGAAATTCATTCTTCCATAAAATATTATCTATCGAATTGGGGTCCTCTTATAGTTGTTGAATGATCTTTCATACCTATTGATCTTGCTTCCATTATATACTTTCTTCTTCCACCTAATTATATTTTGGAATAAAAATAGCACACAATGAACCTTTTTTTTATTATTCTTTTCTTGAAAGGGCATCTTCACTAGCAAATTTGGGTCATTTTGCGACGACTATTTCGACGCTCTTGTGACGTTATGTCGTGGAATTTGCGACGAATTTG
>SNQJ01S0208121.1:0-12310 GCA_010110895.2 Picea sitchensis
TACGGAGTCTGATGGCTAACATAAATTTTTTGATATGATCTTCAGCTATCTGTTTTGAATTGGGATCAAACTTAGGAAGCCACTTCTTCGGGTGCTTAGGTAAAGGGTGTTGGGCTCCAAGTACAGCTACAACATCTTGGTCCAACCAGGGTCTAGCAAAGTTGTTCTGATTTTCCATTGGGGTAGTGCGTGTGGTAGGCTGAGAAGGTGAATTGCCTTCGTCAGAAGAGGAATCTCCTCCAGAAGAGGAAGGATATGAGGGAGGTGGTGAAGGAGGTATCCTAGATCCTCCTGCAGCAGGATTTATGATTGGATCTGTGGGATTCACAATGAGGCTAGTGTCACCCAATTGTTCTCTGATATCAGAGAAGTCTAAATGTCGACCCCACGGACGGTTTGGTTTCCTTAAACTAGCTAAGGCACTATGTGTTTTGATAATAGATTGACGAACGATCTCTTGGATATCACCACCTGTAGGATAAGGGGTTGCTGGCTCAACTGTGATCTGTGGATCTTCGGTTGAAGTAGTTGTTGTTTGAGGGGCAATATTATCTTGTGAATGGCTTCTCGTCACTATAGGTGAGCGATTAGGGAGGGGGAGGATTCTTGCGACCACCTCATGCCATTAATTAAGTTCAGGCCCTCCTTCTAGCGCCATTTGTTGACGGGCGAAATTGTCCATCCGTCAATTGAGAGAGTGGAACCGGTCTGGGGTTGTCTAAATAACCCAATCCATTTGGAATGAACCACCCTGACGAGTTTAAAGGCTCCGTTGGCCACTCTAAGGTCTTAAGAAAACCAAAGAGGAAACTAATATAACTAACTAATCTATCTAAAACAAATAAAATAAAACTAAACTAACTAAAACTAATAAAACAAACTAAACTAACTAAAAATAAAAGAAATTAACTAAAAACAAACAAACTAATACACTAATATAATTAAAACAAACTACTATATAAACTAAAACTAAATATAAACTACTCTAACTATTATATACAAACTACTAATGATTATTACACTAACTCTAACAATTAACCATTTAACTACCAGTTATAGTACAACTTATTCACAAATATACAATATGCACAATTGACAGATTTGCATAAAACCTGCAAAACTCATGGGTTTTCTTCCCTAAGACAGCAAGATATGTTTTTTGATTTTATATTTTATGAGAAAGAAATAAAACTTACTGAAATTAAACAATCTAATATATTTACTGAAATTAAACAATCTAATATAAATCTGACTAAAATTATATCTAAATTAAACTACAAATAAGAACAGTAAACAAAGAGGCGACTAACTGACCTGGAGGTGCTCCTAATTTGTCCCGTGTGTGATGACTCTGAAGCTGGTCGGAGGAAGTAAACTCGCACAGGTTTAATCCATAAGCTTCTCGTAAACGATCGGTTGCACTGCTCTTTGAGTAGTTAACAGGACAAACAAGACATAAAAAATCATAACAACTATAGGATTTATAAATCTCTGCAATAAGGGAAACCTGTTATGCAAAAACTTATACTTTATAATTCAACTTATGAAGAAGATAAACCTGTCATTCACAAACTGAATTAAGGAATTGCTATGTTCTTTTTTAAATACTTGGAAGAAACCAGATATGGATTACAGTGATTAAAATTATATCATTTGCACATGATTAAGATAGCTAAAGTAGTCTTTAACCACATACAAATTGATATACACAACATGAAACAAAATATTGATATAATGAGAAGCTAAAGTTGTGACAAAACACCAAATTCTGCTTCAGTCTGTATTAAAACTCCATTATCCTTGTTCTCCCTTGAATGAGGATATCAATTATTACAAAAATCATAAGTATATATAAGTCTGTCCACAGGGTAAAACCTCCCTGTGGATAATATCAAACAATTTTACATAATCTGGGAAATATCCCAAAATCGACTAAACTAGGAAACTAAAATGCAAGTGAGATATTTGAAAGATCCCCTAACTGCTCATCATATCCACTGTAATTTTGAATCCATCTGCAATAGACCAAACATATCAAGTTAGAAAGATATTTCATTAGAAAAACAATAAAAATTTGACTCTACGGACTTAGCTACAGAATCATCTGATTCTATAGCTAGTCTAAAATAGCATACGGGATCAGATAAAAATCAAATCAAATCTTTTTAAAATAATCCAAACCAATCTTCTTTCAATAAACATTGAAAACGAATCACTAATGATTCAAATGATTTTATTATTCAAATTAAACAAAATCAAAAGCGATTTAATCGAAACAGGGGTAAGAATACTCTGTTTTTCTTTCACCATAAAATTGGGTCAAAGAGTAACAAGACTGTTCCATATCACATGAAATCCATAGTGAGTCATATCATGTGTGATACGATGTAATCCAACACCATCATAATCCATTCTTTATGGCTATAATAATGCAACACAAGATTCATGTCGTTTTAATTAAATACAAAGATGGAAAGACTGTTACGATCATGGGTAAATATAACAGCATAACATCAAACAAAATTCACCATAGATTTCAATCGCTGGGCGTTATACAGTCAACAGACAGGGTCAAATGATGATCAGAACCATCACCAAGTCAACAGAAGTGATAATCGTAAACTGGGTAACGATAGAAACAAATTGTGACTGAGTTGAATATAGAATAACAGTAAATCCAATCTCGTTTTACAGATCAACTTGTAACTGGATATTCATTACACATCCAACCGATAAAAGGGTCGTTCTACAACAAACCACAACGAATTAATCAGTTGGGTTTCACATAACTGTTACGAATTGAATCCATTCACGATTTGGGTGAAATCATATTAACAACAATCCAAACGGTATTCGTGTTGGTCGAAAGTCATATGGAAATAAAACCATAACAGTTAACTGTATCACAGCTGTTACCAATCATAGCACACATATTATAGCGAAACCAAAACGAAATGTGATCGTGTTCAGAATAGAAATAGGAGAAACAACTTGTGTCTATAACAGATACAAACGACTCCAATTGATAGAGCATTCATTTTAGCTAAAATCAAACAACTCAAATCCAAATCAAATCAAACCGGATCGATTAAAATCTAATCGAAACTAAACAAAATTCCATTCAGTCAAAGAAAGGCTGAGTCTACAATGTAACGAAACCAATCAATGCTGAACAGAGCTATTCAAACCAAACTTGAATAGTTATATAAACTCATACTATTTAAAAAAATGATTGATATTACACATACCTGTGTGACGAGGCTAACTAATTATGCCAGCTTAGAATTTACCACAGCTATGGCCGATTCCACATTTTTAAATAAAATGGAGCCTGTCGTTCTTTGTCTTTTATCAGTGGCTTGCAACTCATCCTTTTCACGGGTAAGTAGTGTAACCTGGTCCTCCAAAGATTTAATCTTTGACTGTAGCATAGGAACATCAAGATAGTATCTCTCTAGCCATGAGCCACACTGATCACAGGGTGGCACAGTAGACTTCGACAGAGCAGGAGAGGGTTTAGATATATGACCGAGGGTTTCACATGGCAGCTTAATTCCAGGGTAATCTGAGTCATTTTGCAAGCAAGGTGGTAAGTTTGACACGAAGTTGTATGGGGGTTTGGCACACAAGCCATCGAAATAGGGATACTCACTTGCCAAAAAACGTTCAACCTCTGAATCAGATTCCTCGCTCAACACAATCGGGTCAGTATTGACAGGGGGTTTAGGTTTATTCCTCGCCATTCGAGAGATTAGCCGCGCATTCTTTTTGCTTTTGGCGTTTGCAATAGGTTTGGATTTAGGCTTCTTTCCCACAGGTTTAACAGATTCGACATGCTTGGTCACAGAGTGTGGTAGGTCGATAGGTGAGTCGGGTAAGGTTTTAGGTAAAAGGATACTGTAGGGAATCGGGGGTATAGCTTTGTCCTTGGACACCATAGGTTTTTCAACCTGTGGTGAATTTGAATTCACAAAATTATTGCGTGCAAGAAAATCATCCCAACAGTCTCGGTGTAAACTCAGATGACAAACAACAATCATTTTAACCAGCCCATAGTGAAAGAGGCTGCTATCAGCCTGGTTCTTTTTATATTTCTTAGACATTTTGAACAGGCTTCTATGCAGGTAGTATGTCATATTAATCTCAAAACCCATAAAAATCATAATCATACGAAGGTGGTGTAAGAAAACAAATGCATACCGACCCTCACAGGTGATGAACTGCTTGATAATCATCAACACGTCATGCCATCGCTGCTTAAGCATGGTCACGGGCAAACTCTTGTCACAGGAGATAACCTTACGCGACTAAAAGAGAAAAGTCCAAGGGACTTCTTCTACCTTGCAGTTTTTGGACCATCTTTGCCCAGTGATAGGTAAACCCGTAGCTAAACTGCGAAATTGCTCGTCAATTTGCAATTGAACATCCCCGACCTTGGCTCGAAAGTCATCAAAGGTCAAAGCAAATTGCCTAGAAATGTAGAGGTTAAAAACATCAAATTTCTGTATGAACGAGAGCCACCCAAATTCCTCAAGGTCACCACGGGCACTGTCGAACATCAACAGAGCCTGGCTACCATTCGGTTCAACCCTCACGACTGGAGCCATGGTGCGAGCACATGGTAAGGGTTGGGTCAAAAACACCAGCACACAGGGTCATTCGGTGTAACCACTATGAACGATCAAAGGGGAGGCATTAATGAGCATGCGAGGGTGGTGGAATCACTTACCTCCATGCGAAATAGTAATTGCAAAGTACAACCGGCGTATTAACCCTCTGTTGAAACAATCATAACATATTTCAAATCATATTATTCAGCCGTCCCAAGAATCGAACGATAAATGATATACCAATGCGCCATTCAAACCATGAATATTCAAATGTGAAATCAAACCCATATGTTTAACCAACGCGCCATTGCATAATCAAACATTTTAATCAAAGGTTTAAAACATTGTGACAATCGTTTTCATAAAATCGACAAGGCAAGAACTATAACAATAAGGATCACATCATATAAAACAAAGTAAACTATGACCCCTATGCAATTCATAAAAATAAGTATAACTCATAAATTCACATGCTCAATGCCTTACCAATTAAATAAAAATCAAGTTGCGCAATTAAAGTAAGAATAGGCAATAGAGACAGTTCGGAAATCTCTTAGCCACTTAATGATAATTCAAAGGTAAGTGCCATTCAAAATATCAATAAAAGATCGTGACAGTTCGAGTAACGATAGAGAGTTTTCACGCTTACAGTCGTGAAAAGTAAATGGATACCAATTTGCAAATGTCGCAAAGAATGAAAATATCGTTTATTTGCAAAATACGACGATAATTTGAAGTTCAGAAGACAAAGGTGTAGGCAGCTTATAGGGAAATTGAAAAAATTGAATTGGCTGCCAACAAGTGGCTAGTGGTAAAACCGTTTGGATTCACTGAGCCTACGGTTGGGTGGAAACGAGCACCCCTCTCAGCAGTCGCATCATACCTGGTGTTTTCTGATAAGTGTTTATATCCTGTATCTTGAATTGAATATCCTGGACACATGCTCATGTTAGTACACTCATAAATGGTTTCTGTATAGAAGTGTTTGCCTGGAGTTTTGATCAGAAATAATGGATGCATGCTTATACTTATATGACCATAATCGGTTTATGTATAGAATGAATAAGTTTAGATTATGAGTCTGTTCCCTTGAGATTTGTTCCATCTACTTGACTCATGCTATGTCCTGGTTTGATTTCCCAAAGGCACCTCCTCCCAGGAAGTTTCCTCGCATTCCAGAGTCAGAGTGACTTCCTTGAAAAGACTACCGTTATGGTAAACCCACGAGTTTACCTTACCCCTATCATAGATTCATAGCTCGATGAATTAGGGAGGAATTTCAGGTAGGTCACCAAGCCTAGGTATAATTACCTAAGAACCCTCTGAAGGTCCCAATGACCTGGGTTTGGAAACCTTGTACAAGAAAGAGTAGTTCTCTTAGGATTTGAAGTTGTGGGAGTTCGAAGCCCCGAGAGGTTGAATATCATGAATAAATATTAGAAAGGATAGTGAGTCCCATTTATCGAAAGAGTATACCCCATTGTTTGGTAGACGAATGGTTGGAATCGTTTCAGAAATACCCCAGATTTCTCAAGACCGATGGATCTAGAGGAGGAGTGCATGTGTTAATACCTAAAACACTTTAGTCTTCGCAAGTAGCGATGGGATCCAGGACTATATATCCAAGGATCTGTCAGAGCTCTATGGATCGTCGGATCAGGGGAGGCTCACAACTATTAATCTCATATATAAAATTTCCTTATCGGGAATTCGGGGATCGGAATTTCGAAAGGTAAGGAAACTCTTTGTTGTGGATTTTCGCCAGTCATGAAATCTCGGTATACAAAACCCTGAATCAGTTTAGCATGAATATGTTTCGGCATTTTGACACCAAAGAAACCCAAGGGAAAGACCCCTCGTCTTTTCCAGTTGTGAAATCCCGGTACACGAAACCCCGAATCGGTTTAGCATGAATAGGTTTTGGCGTTTCAGCACCTGGGAAAACCAAGGGAAAGACCCCTCATCTTCACCAATCATGAAATCCAGGTACAAGAAACCTCGAATCAGTTTAGCGTGAATAGGTTTAGGTGTTTCAGCACCTGGGAAACCCAAGGGAAAGACCCCTCATCTTCTCCAGTTGTGAAATCCCTGTATGCAAAACCCTGATGTACTTTGTGGATGCACCCTAGGTCACTGGACAGGGTCTTGTGGTAGGAAGGAGGAGTCCTGAAAGAATCTGGACCGCCCATTTGTAGGGATGCGTGGCGAAGATCTAAAGCCACCAGGGTTATGGACATTAGAGGAATAGGAGTGAATACCTCTCCATAAATCCTGAAAGGTAGAATGTCGGGATTTAATCTGGGTCGTTGTTCAAGTCGATGATTTGGACCATAGATCCAGATGATACTAGGCTTTCAGGTTCCGTGGATTCAAAAGGGAAAAGAGGAACGCTTTCATCGCGATTCCCCAAATCACGAAACCCCAAAATCATTTAGAGGAATAACACTAGGTCATAGGACCGGTTGTATGGAAAGAGACCCAAGGGAGGAGCTAAGGATTTGTTAGACCCTTTTGGGTTTCGACATTTCAAAAGATAGAGAACAGGGAACCGCTTACATCGTGATTCCCTGAATTGCGAAAGATGGAAGCGCCTTTTTGGTAAGGCCTATGGTCATATCCAACAATCACATGGAGGAGGATAAGGGAAGGGATGGTCTGCGCTAGGCCCCATAGAAATTTGGGGATTTTGTCCCTCGAAGAAAAGACAAAAGAAAATAAAAATATTAGTTGCCGTAGTGGGTGTCTGACACCATGAAAATGAGAGTAGAGTAAAGTATTGGGAGTGTTAAATTTATGGGGTTGTTGCAATATCTATGTACAACATATTTACTTTTTAATCCTACCTTAATTATAGTAAAAATTCCATAAATTATGGTGGGCAGTAATTTCTAGTAAACATGTATAATTACCTAAATATGAGGAATGTACTGCATATTTACTTCTACCTATATTTAGGCAAAGAATGCTATGAATTATGGAGGAACAATTTAACAAAGTCAAATACTATGTGGATGGATTATAACCAAATTAATCTTTGGGTAGTTATGGTAGGTATTCTCCAACTATTTATAACAAAGAAAATTTAATTTAATTTTCAAAGAGACCTGTCATTTTGGATCAATTTAATATTATTATAAAAAGACACAACAATAGACACATATTTTTCTCTCTCACACATGGGAAGTGATATAAGGAAGAGGATGAAGTTTCTAAGTAGTTGAAATATTCTGAGTGTAATTACTTAGTGATGTTCTATATTTTACTAAAGTAATATCGTTCGAAGTGATTACAACTTGCAAAAAAATGTGCTTGTCTAATTTTAATCTAGAAAATCAACATGACTAGTCGTATGAAATCGAGTATATGATGGATTTGTGTTAGTAGAAGACGTATCATTTCGAGGGTCACTATATATAGCTGTGCACAAGATAAATCGATCTCCTCTAGGAGATGTTTTTTTGTTGTTCTTGTTTCTTGTTCCAGGAACGTCAAAGGTAATAGTTCTGAGAAGGCGCCATAATGGCAATCGCAGAAAGAAACATAAATTAAGAATATATCCCGACATAGAGTTGTGCACATCCATGTAATGAAGAAGAAGAGGAGGTCACCACATGCAAATGGAGTAGATGACTACGAAGACTATATATCCTTAGAGGGAGTGATGGCTTCAGATGTTTTTTACGAGAAACTAGATAGTCTCATGATGACATGTTGTATCTATTAGAGAGATACCCACTAGCCCTTGATGCATGCTGTGAAGTCACTATGGATTTCCTATGATGTATAAATTTGTGTGTCTGACATTCAATGGTCATGAGCTTGTGTATATGGTGATAGTGTTAGAGTTTGTTTCGGATATTATACCTTCCTTATTAAGAGGGAGTGTTAAGATTTTATGTAATTTCGTAAGTTATTCTTAAGTGTTAATGTTTCATCATAAAGATGAAATTATCCCAGGATTGGTCATGGTAATTTGACCAATGGAGAATGGCCCTGACATAGTCTTCTAAGAACATAAGACTCAAAGTGTGTGGATTTAAAAATCTGGAAGGACTGAAATTCTTCCTGTGGCACAGATGGTATCTGACTAGGAAGAATGGTCCTTGTAGTCATAGAACACTCTATTGAGTACATGACAACTGCGGGACACTCAGTGTGCAGATTGAAAAAGGATTTATATGGATTAAAGCAGGAACACATAGCATGGTATATCACGATCGACAATTTTATGACGAGCTTAGGATTTATAAACAACAATGTAGATCCTAACCTTTACTTTAAGGTTGTGGATGATGGTCTGATAATAATAGTGTTGTATATGGATGAACTATTTCTAAACATGTGTGGAAAAGCTCATCTTAGAGTGTAAGAGAAACAATGGCTACTAAGTTTGAGATGAAAGATCTCGAGATGATGCATTACTTTTTGGGTCCCAAGGTATGGCAGAGACAGGATGAGATCTTTCTAAATCAAGGGTAGTATATAGTAGAAATCCTGAAAAGGTTCGAGATGTTGGATTGCAAGGAAATGGCTACACTTATGGTATCAAATCTGAAGTTGTTGCGGGCTAATACTTTAGAGATTGTGGATGTTACTTTATATTGGAAGATGGTGGGTTCCTTGATGAAATTGATGAATACAAGACCAAATATATGTTTTTTTGTGAACACCTTGAGTCAATATATGGAGTAGCCTAGGTAGGTTCATTTGGTCGCAGAAAAACACATCATGAGGTACCTTAAGGGTACATTGGATTATGGTCTCAGGTATGTGACAAACCATGAGTTCGAATTATATGTATATTCAAATTCAAATTTGGCCGATAGTATTCCTGATTAGAAGAGTACTTGGACATATTTCTTCAATCTAGGCTCCATTATGTTTTCATGGAGCAACAAGAAGCAGTTGTGTGTAGAACTTAGTATGGATGAGGTAGAGTATGTGGAAGCATGTGCAACAAGTCGTGAAGCAGTGTGGCTTTGGAAATTGCTAGCTATTGGAATGAATTTGACTTGTAGGTAAGACATACAAGAAGAGGATGACGAGACTTGTTCTGGAGGACAAGTGATGAAGTTAATAGGTTGAATATCCAGTTGATATTCAATGCTCAAGAGGGAGCTAGTCAATCAGTTCCAGAGGGAGAGGGGTACTACATTAAGGGGCAGGATGCTCTGCCATATGTAGGAAGCAATCATATGTGGCACACAGTATGGTTGAAGCTACGTATGTTGAAACATGTGCATAAATTCATGAAGTAGCGTGGCTTTGGAAATTGTAGACTATTGGACTGAATTTGAATTATAGGTAAGACCTACAAGAAGAGGATGATGAGACTTGTTCTGGAGGACAAGTGTTGAATTCAATAGGTTTAGGATTCAGTTTATATTTAGTTCTCAAGAGGGAGCTGGATGGTTAGTTTCAGAGGGAGATGGTTACTACAGTAAGGAGTAAGAGGCTCCATTGGATGCAAGAAGCAGTCATTTTTGGTGCTCAATACGGTTGAAGTTGAGTATTTTGCAGCATGTGCAGTAGTAGGGTGGATTAGAGAACTTTTGTCTGGGTTATTTAGACTTAGAATGGAGGTGACCTACATTTGGTGTGACAATCAGAGTTGCATGAAGTCATCAAATAACCCCATGGTCTATGACAGGTCGAAGCATATCGAGATCAAATATTATCATATCCGGGATATAGTGCAGAAGGGAGAAATGAGGCTCAAGTTTCATGACTACATAAGATCAAGTTGTGGACGTGTTTACCAAGCTGATATTGAGGATGAATTTTGAGTATTTCAGGGACAAGCTTGGCGTGGTCCCTCTACAGAGGGAGTGTTCTTATCCAGCATGAAAAAGGGTTGGCACCGAGACATATGGAACTCATCCAGCATGAAAAAGGCCTGGCACTGAGTGTTCTCATCCAGCATGAAAATGGGATAGCACGGAGATAGGTGGAACTCATCCATCATGAAAAAGGGTTGGCATTGAGTGTTCTCATCCAACATGAAAAGGGGCTAGCACTGAGACATGTGGAACTCATATAGCATGAAAAAGGGTTGGCACTGAGTGTTCCCATCCGGCATGAAAAAGGGATAGCACTGAGACAAGTGGAACTCATTGATCATGAAAAATGGATGGCACTAAGGGTTCTCATCTAGCATGAAAAAGGGTTGTCACTGAGATAGATGGAACTCATCCAACATGAAAAAGTGTTGACACTGAGTGTTCTCATACAACATGAAAAAGGGGTGGCGATGAGACAAGTGGAACTCATACAACATGAAAAACGGTTGGCACTAAGTGTTCTCATCCAACATGAAAAAGGGTTGGCACTAAGATAGGTGGAAATCATCCAGCATGAAAAAGGGTTGGCATTGAGTGTTCTCATCTAGCATGAAAAAGGGTTGGCATTGGGTGTTCTCATCTAGCATGAAAAAGGGTTGGCCCTAATATAGGTGGATTTCATCCAGGATGAAAAATGGATGGAACCGAGACAGGTGGATCTCATCCAGCATGAAAAAGGGTTGGAACTGAGATCAAGGGTGCACATGATCAGCTATTGATGCATTTTAGGGTAGTGGATTTTTTGGGGACATGTTGTAGTTATTTAAGAACTTCCCACATGCATTTGATGCATTGTCTCTAAAGTCACAAAGGTGCACATGATGAGGTACAAATTCATTGCGAGGTAATGGATGTCATGGTGACATGTTGAAGCTATTTGAGATCTACCCACAGGTAATATTCAAATTTAATCTTCAGAGGTAATATTGGCATAATGTAGAATGTCTCCCTTGCTGAGAGGGAGTATTGATGTTTGGGAAACATCGAAAAGACATTCTACTAGATTGATAATTAACAATAAGATTATTAATTATTTAGAAATATTCTTAATTATAATATTATTAATGTAATAACATATTTATAATATAAAGTATAAATATATATATTAAAGTATAAATATAAAATTTATTACCCAAGGGACACATATCTTCATGGATGGTCACCATATGTTCTTTATATATAGAACACTCGTCATTGTAATAAGATATTCATTCACAAACAATATCATATCTTATGAAAAATCAACACCATGTACATAATGTGAGTGTGGAGCACAACTCCAAGATAGATTTTACCCATGATTTTGGTCATCATGATGATGTATTGATGATGGTGTATTCAAGATCTTCATTAGAACTTTCTCCTAAGAAAAGTTACCTTCATCTCTTTCCAGAAATCACATTTTTGAGGACTGTTCGCAAGCTGCTAACATATTTGTCTGCGAGAATGCATGATTCTTGCAGGCTGCCTTAAGCCAGGGTGCAAGAATTTTGCACTGTGTTGCACTGCTAGGGTGCGAACGCTTTCTAAAGAAAGGAAAAAGATGAATTCTCGATGCTTCTAGAAGGGAATCTTCTAGAAGGATGAGATGGCATTCGAATGGTTATCCTAGTACTAGATTCCCTGATATTTTGAGATCATTCTTATCGAAGTAACCAATTCATTCTCTCATATATATTGAGTGAATTCTCATGGAAAAGGTTAAGCAAACAAGGTTAAGCAAGATTCATTGGAGAATTGGTGAAAGTATTGTGTGAAGGACTGATGCTACAACAGTTAGGAGACTTCAGCAAGTTCATCCAAAAGAGTTGATCTTCTTCATGCAAGTGAGAAAGTGTGTGTGTCGGAGCCAAGGGCCAT
>SNQJ01S0208122.1:0-16204 GCA_010110895.2 Picea sitchensis
TTCCTATTAAAACTGGGAAGTCTCTTCATTTCCATGTCATCCATCCAAAGTAGGTAAATGATGTCATATTTTCCCTAGACCTCAAGAGCCCTATTTTCCCTTGATAGTATTTTTAGTCTGATTGCTGAGATTTCTGTGGTGAGGAGTGTTTTTAGGTGAAATCGGAAAAACCATAGTATTATCCATTGAATGTCAACATTTCAATCAAGCTACTTAAATCCATAGGAGAGAGGATCATCCACACATCTGGGAAGTAAAAGAACCTTCCCAAGGAGGAAGTTAATGGAGGTCAAGTTCTTTAGGAATATTCTTCACATGTGTAGGTATTTGATTCCATTGGGTAATTGATTTTATTCATATTATTTTAAATCTATCTACTTGATTTTTATGGGTATAATTTCTTTCTTTCTTTCTTTTATGTGGTATATTAGGTTTTATATAATATGGATCTATTGCTAAAAGTATATATTTTTATGCATTTACCCTCTATTTGTCTATATCTAGATCACAACCTCTAGATCTAGGAATTTTCTAAGACTTGATTTATATTTCTAACAAAACATTGGTGACTCCATTGGGAAAGGATCCTATTTTTTTCCCTTATTTGTGGGTGTTTGTTCAATCCCCCTAAACCTCTTTTATTTTTAGAGATTTTGGGCCTATTTTTTTTTTCTTACTTTATAGGTTGTGTGTGTAAGAAATAGTGGACCGAAAGCCTCGAGAGCTACCTCAAAGACCTTCTCTCAGATACTGGCATAACTACATGTTCTAATGCACTTTTTGGGGTCATTATCTTTTTTAACCAATTCACTTTTTGGGCCAGTATCTACAAGTGCCAACACACCTTTCCATGCCAGTTTTTGCAAGGGGTCTAGAACTCCATTTTTATTTTTATTTTCAGTTTTTAGGATTTTTTTCTGAATTATCGTGTGTTTTTAGGGCCTTATTTCACTCTTTAGAATATTCACTTTGTATATGAAGTGTTTTCTTTAAGAATATCATAGGATTGAGAAAGAAACCTCCCTGTGGTTTTTAGTACCTTCCAATTTTTCATTTCTTTCATATTTATGTTACAATAAGCTATAGGACATAACATTTCCTTTCTGGTTAGCCCTTGGACATATTTTCTTCCATGTTTTTTTGGATAACAAAAAACATACTCTATTTCCTTAGTATTTGTCTTACTTTTGAGCTTGTGTCATAATCCTTTGTCTATCTTTTTACAGGTTATTTTTCATCCTATAGATCATATTTATTTTTTGTTTTAGATTGCCATTCATTTCAAATTATAGAGCCCTGTTAGTGAAAGAAAAGAGTCCCTTTAGACCCCTAGTATTTTTCTTGCTTGTTGAGGCTTTATTCTTTGGAATTTTTGCTTGTGAAACCCTAGTTTAAAGTAGATTGTCTATACTTTTGAAATCCAAATTTAGCAAGTTGATTTCACTTCTAAAATTAGACTTATATAAAGACAAAGTTCTTATTATTTAGTATTTATCTTTGTTGTTTACTTGCTTAGTAGTTTATATTTCATTTTCTTGCAATTTACTTTACTTTTACAAGAAATTTATTTGCAGCATTTCACGCCTCATGTGCACATACTTCACACCTAAAGTATACTCTTGGTTCATTCCACCAAGATTGACTTAAAATTAACCACTTAATCTAACACACATAATCCCACTAGTTATTTCACATTGAGACATAGTGGTTGACATTTAGGGTATGTTAAAATCCTTTATATGAAAATGGACATAATCTGTTGGGTAATAGGAACACTTTTCAAAGTGAATAATGCCAAGGTTGGGATTGGATGTTTGATTGGGACTCATGGATCTTCCACTACTGAATATTCCATAAATTCTTGATTTCAACTTGAAGCAAAGGTAACATGTTACACATGTCTATGATGAGGTATCTTAGTATCCCTTCTACTAGGTATCCTTACCTGAGTGGCTCTTGCAAGAGGGGGCACATGAGATAGATTTCTTTGGGACTTAAAAACCCATTGAATCTAAGTTATAATTGTCTCTCTTTTACCATCAGTAATCCACATAGGGACTTTACTACCCTGGTTGTTGGTTTATTGGAAGGCCCTTAGACATAGTCTATGACTTGTTTGAGCACATTTAGTTCATCTGATAGGATATAGTCTTTTCATTTTATAGGATGGAGCATGGATTAGGCTATATTTATCTTGATTGAAAAACACTTGTACCCACTTGTTGCACCACCCGATCATGTAGTATGTGTATTGTTTAATCATTGATTTGCTTACTTCCTTTCTTTGTTACTTTATCCTTTGATTATCTTTTGGCATCTTAGGGTGACATGTTTTCATCTATACATCATAGCTCCAACTAGGAGATTATCCCATAGGATTTGATGCCTTTGGCCTGTGTTTGATATTGGATGCATATATTATCTCCTTTAGTTAATGACTCAAGGTTGTTATACAATTATGTTCCACCTGATCACCTGATGGGCATCATCCAAAGGTAGCAGTATGAAACATTAAATTATACCACTTTTCCCTTGAGTTGGTAGTCCCTTTTTGCATGGTCGTTGGTTGTACCTTTACAGCCTTGGACTAGAAAGTGTTGGTCTCTCCTTGTCCTCTTTCAAAGGGTGTTTGGTCGCTCCCTGCAAGAATGTAGGGTGCGATCAGGTATCTTAATCCCTATTTAAGATTGGTTTTGTGAGATGAGATTAAACCCCTAGATTCTTTGTGGTTCGACCTTGAGAATATTTTCATATTGGTAATGGAGATATTATCCAAAATACCATTTGATATTATCTCTAATATCCTATAAATAATGGGGGTCTCTCATGGGAAAAAGGGGGAGGAGAAAGGAGAAAGCAAACTTACACTGGTGGTTTGATTACAGAGCTCAGGAAAGGAACTTGGGAAAGGACTCCATCAACTTCTTTGATTGTAAGTTGTAATCCATTTTTCCATTAATAGAAGATGTACAAGATGTTTCCCTCTACTTGGATGTGTATGTGATTGTTATGTTTCCATGTATTATGGTACATTATTATCTTTATCATTAATTTATACATGATTAGTTTGATATTGTGAAAGGTTTATGTGTCTCTATGTGTGTAGATATAAGATGGTAAGAGATAAGGGAATCTTTGTGGAAGCTAGTAGCTAAGGAGCATGCAGGGACAACCATCGAATCATTAGGTAAGCCTTCCATTCCATCAATTTGTAGATCATTTTCGTGTATGAATTAGATATAGGAAATATGTCGTTTACATATCTACTCTATCTTAGGTCTAGGAAGAGCTTAATGGATTTATCTCATGCAGGGTTCATTTACACTACAACAGACTGACAACTCCACTGAGGAATCTATTTTTATTTAGTCAGTCTCTTTCTCAACTTTTAAATTTGTATTCTCAAGATATTAGCTTGTTGTAAGCCTTATTCTTTGTTCTTGATCTTTCAGTAAATCTTTTATGTGGCTATGTGAAAGTTTTCAGTCTCAAATATCATAGATCCACTTCAGATCTATTAGTTTTCACACTTGCACGATCCCAGTCGCGGGTTATCCATGCTCACAGAGCGACCAAAATATTGTGGTCGCAAGTTGCTCCATTGTAGGGAGCAACCACCCCCTTTTGCTCACTTGTTCCTCCATTGAAAAAAGTGACCACCTTGAGAATTACACTACTAGAAGTGACTAGGACCTTGTGGTCGCCCCCTAGCACTCTACAAGGAGTGACCAGTGATTTGTGATCACTTTGTGGTTATTTATAGGGAGCGGCCATGCTCTAAAATCCATTTTTTGAAGGGGAAACCTTTAAACAAGGTCCATATATGTGTTTTTCCTTTCTTCCACCCCTCCAGATGTTTCTCAGATCTGTCCCAGTAGTTATTGCTGCAACATTTTTCAAAGTCATTTTGAAATTTGGTCTTCTATGCCATTTCTTTTATTTGATTAAAAGTACTTTTTGTTTTGTGGGTACGGTTTAGTTCATCTAATCTCATTCTCTCGGGCTTAAAGTTTTGATTATACCTTTGTGAAGAGAGTATTTTCTTTTCTAAATATTTTGGGTGTTCCTTTATATTTGATTTCATTGTTTAAACAAAACCAACTTTCTTGATTTGCATCTCATCTTAGAGTGCAATCCTTTTTCAAGTTATTTGAATTTTTTTTTTTACCTTTGAAATCTTGGGTTTTGTGTTAAAGGAATTCTTGTGCTTGAATTTTTTTTCCTTGGGTGATGTTTCATAGTTAGAGTGTTTTGGTATATAGTTGAAAAGGGCTTGTCTTTGTTTTGGATTTCAGAAACATTTATGTGGTAGTTTGGAATCGTTACTCTTTCTATTTAAAGAGGTAAATTGAAAAGTTGCATGATATTGAATGCTTGTTTATATTAAGAAGAAAATAACTCTTCTCCTTCTTGTAGATAGAATTCATCGAAAATAAAAGATTGCATTTCATTCATTTTTCATTTTATTGGAGTCGAGTCTCACATGTAATTAGTTTCATATCCGTGGACCTTTCTAAGTAAAAATGAAAAATTAAAATCAACCAATGCATCAATAAAATTAACTAGACATTTTTGTTTATAATACACCAATAATAGTTTAGATCTAGGGTCTTTGGACTAGGAAAAGTGAGTAAATTGTCAAAGAATACTAAACAAGACTGTAGAAAACTAAAGAGTGATAAAATATAATTGTCGTATAGGAATATCCAGAAACCCCCTCTAACACAGGGGCTAAACATGAGGTCACGTCTGAAAGAGAAACAAAGATTACCCCTCCAAAGATTGACCAATCATAGTGGAAATAACATATATTGGGGATTTTTCTTGAGTGTTACTGGTTCATTTTTTCTTTGTGATTCGTAAATCTTGAATTCGTTCAAGGTTTTGAGGAGTATTATCGGTCCACTTGACTTCAGTCCTCTGGAGGATATTTAGAATTTGTTATCCTGTCCATATGTCTGGTCCCGACTATCGAATGTACCCCCCAGAGGCCGACTGTGATTTGGTAACCTTAGTAACCTTTCCTAGGTATATACAAAGGTGACTATGGGGGATTCCCATGGTACTTAGGGTAGACGTCATATCACACTTTCAGTGCCCTTGTAGGGTGACCCCGTGAAGTGAGGGTTTCTTTCACCAAGAAGGGATGTTACATGGAGGTTGGGGTAACTTCTTCTTGTATCTTCGTTGATGGCTTGATATCTTCAGAAGATCCTTCTATCTACTGTCTCTTGGTTTATTACCTATATATTTCTTAGGGGTGTGTTTAGTCAACATTTTTAGTTGGCCTTAGATATTTTTATTTTACTTTTTTTGTGGTCGACCGAGGTATTCACAGATCTTTCAGAATGTAACATTTACCTTTTGAGGGGAACGAGCCTCCACAAAACCATTCTAAAAAAGGAATGGTTGAAGGAATAACTTTTGAAACCAAGAGTGTAGCTCCTGGAAGTGACCAACATGCAGAAGAACTGGTCACAACATTCGTTGAAGGGGTGGTACCTCATGCAAATCCCTCTTTGACTAATCCAATTGGCCCACTACTCATTGAATGACCATCCATGACATTTTTTTATGTGTATTCTTCTTATCGTTTGTCAACCATGTCAACCACTAGGAAATGTTTTAGCATGAACCCACAGACATTTGACTTTACATTGGGAATTTCACCTCCTCTATAAAAAACTCTTGTAGTTGATCCTACAAGATAAAAGTACACTATCGTTGGTTCTTCTTCTTTATTAGGAACATTTGTGACCCAGTTTACTCAGACACAACCACTGGAAATCACATCTCTCTTTGCACATGGGCTGGGTAATATTCTTGCTTCACTAGTCTAGCATATGCATACACCAAGATCTTTACTTGGTCGTTCCATTGGTTAGATGGACAACAATCAAGTCATTGACATAACCCCAATTACACAAGCTACTCATCCTAAATCTCCAACTTTACAAATGGGGAGTTCTTCTATATCCTTTATTGGAGGTCAACCCTTCGCTGGGGGTAAACTTTTAGCTGGAGGGAAACCCTCAGCCATGGGTTAAGAGCCTATGTGGGGGGAAAAACAACCATCCTGGGGAAAAAACCTCCCCTATAGGTCCTTCCATCCCTATTACTAAATCCATGTAAATGCACAACCATATCCAAGAGTTGTGAATCCTTTATGGGGTCAATCGAATCCAGTGGGAATTCCTTTGCAAGGAATGTTTCCCAATCAATCTATGAACCCCATGATTCCATTACAACAACTCCATCAACCATCGTATATGGGTGGACAATCAGGCAAACAAACATACATAGGGGGACATTTAGGTCATCCACTGTACATAGGAGTACCATCTGTTTTTTCCATATCATCATAACCTATGTATGGTCCTATTGTTTCTCCCATGCCACATAATTACCACCAGTGTCAACAGGTCAACCAACAAATTTTGTTCTTGGCTATGTTGGATATGCCATATTTGTCATTCTTGACCAATGATCATATATGTCATTCCACATTTTTACCTCCCATCCCTTCCAAAATCCCTTTTGAAATCCCCAAGTTCGACTAAAAACCTAGAGAAGATCATAATAACCCTGTAATGACCTTCCATCTCTAGTGTTCTTCAAACTCCTTGATGGATGATTCCATTTGGTTATGACTTTTCCAGAGAATGCTGACAGGTTCAGTGGAAAAATGGTATATTGAGCTACCATGAAACTCCTTTGTCGATTTTAATTCTCTTTCCATGGCATTTGTGAGTCACTTCCAACTACCCATTCAGTATGAAACCGATACAGATCTTTTGAATTGTCTTAGGAAATCCTCTTCCACTCACATTTCTGATCATATACATGAGTGGAGGAGGCAGCGATGATTAATTAAATCTACCATTCTGGATAAACTCTTATTAGATTGGTTTACGAAGTCACTTTTTCCGCCTATCAACAAAGATTTTGTTATGGGATACGTCATTGCTGAGGATCATGCCATCAATCGTTCTCAATATTTGGACCTGGTATATTCTCAGTTGGGCACATTATACAATCTAATCCCTCATGCTCCTTGAATGTTGACTGATCCATCAAAACCAACCCCAGGAACCCATGTTGATGGCATAGTGGTTTCTGTAAATCTATAGTCTGCCACACAATCATAGATGGGTACCAATACCAAACCCCCTCTTTCTTATGCACAAACCTCCCAGGTGAATGTGTTCCAATCCAATTCATCTCAACCATCTGGAGGAAAGAATAAAAACAAGGTAAAATATAAAAAATATTCTGACCAATAGGAGACTACAGAAACCCAAGACCCCAATGTTGGGGAAAAAACCAAAGAAAGGAGAAATATCCTTGCATGGTATGTAAGGAAGATCACTTCACCAAAGAATTTCCCTGCATTTCCGAGGTTCATGAATATCTCTAGCAAGGGGGATCTCCTTCAGAAACAACAATATTAACCAATCCTTCTCCCTAACAAAAACAAATGATCACACAAGTTTTTGCACCCCGACCTGGGGGAAATGCAAAGTCCTCAACCGTAAATTTCATGATGGTTAAATCCACGATGGAACTAACCACCAAAGAAAAGAACTATGTCTCCCAAGAAGAGGATCCTTCATCTAAGGATACTCCATCTACTACTCCACTCAATGGCCCTCTCATGTTAGAGAAACTGGCTTTCGAACCTGCTATCCACCCTCCAAAAGGGGTACTTCTATGGACCATTCATAATCTGAATGCTCGAGTACCACAAAAATATAGCATAGTAGAAGATCTTGTCCAGGCACCATGTGCCATGCCAGGACTCAAAGTATTGAAAAGTTTCCCCTCACAGTGGAAAGCCTTGCTATCAGCCATAATGGGAATCGACCCTTTGGAGTCTAACATTATTTCCTTTGAAACAAAACATTGTAAGTTGTGTTTCTCACACCAACTGGAATTGCAAATTATAGTTCGATGTCTAAGAAATAATATCTTTCATATAGTGATCGATAAAGGAGTGATCACTTGTATTATGTCTTTGTCATGTTGTAAAGGCAAAGGTTCTCCTCAACTCACCACATCTCCAACCATCCTAAAATATTTTGATTGAAATTATTTCAAACCTTATGGAATTATCCCCTCCTTGCCCATCGAGTTCAAGAGAAATATTTTCTCCGTAGAATTCGAAGTGGTGGATGCCACACTCGACTATAATCTGCTCTCGGGTCGCACTTGGTTCTACACAATGAATATTGTTGTATCCATTTTATATCGTGTTATACAATTTCCCTATCAAGGGAAGATAGTTATGAACGACCAACTGGAATATTGCACACCTGACTTATGAACTAATCCTAGAACCAACATGCCCTTCATAGATGAGTCTTCTGGGGGGTATGAAAGCATCAGTGTAGGCATGTTTAAAGATCCATTTCTTATGGGGATTTTCCCCCTTCTTGCACCTGAAACTTCCCATATTTCTCCTATGAGCATGATTTCCTTATCTACTAGTGGATCCCTCAGGTCATTCGATCCTTCGGTGGTACCTCATCTTGAGGATGAAAACTTATATGGAGCATTTGTGTTGAACACTGCAGTTGATATTGTTAATCTAGTAGTCAATTTGACATTCGTCGATATTGGTCAACAACTCCATCCTCATGTGGAGTGTGACCAACCTACTCCACCCATAAGGGTTGTTGACTCTCCTGGTTCCCATGATTTCATAGATACTAAGTTTCCTTCAAAAGAGGCCATCCTGGAAGTCATGGCTTTCATCGACAAGCCCAAGAAATATGAGCATCATCGAGAATCCATCCTCCCTGATTTGGAACTGACGAGAGTCAACACGATGAGTTCCAACCTGAGACTGGGGGAATTGGCTAGGACATCCAGTCGACCTCCCAATTTTGACCCTTTTTCACCTTGTATTTATTTTTCATAACTTGCCATTGAATACTTTTCTTCCCATCCTTTCGAAGATTCATTTTTTGTACCTCATTCACGACTTGATGGGTCTCATCAAGGAGATTTCATCACTCACAAAACCACTCATGTTGAGTAACTTCGGTCGCAGAAATTCATTCCTATGTGGCATGGCCCCACCATGGTGCGCCATATGACATTCATTTCTTCAATTATGAAAAATATTCGTAGCTCAAGCCTAGAAATGGGCTCTACTTTATATAAAGCATCAAAATGCATAGTGCCTTGTACATAGGTGTGTGGTGTGAGTGTCGTTTATTTTGTGTACATCATATCCAAAAATCCCCCCAATTTTTTTTTTTAGGATTTCACTATGTGTGTTGACCTTGGAATCTAGTTTACATGTGTTGAAAGGATTCTAGGGATGTTTTTAAGATGGGGAAATCCATTGAAATTGAGGTACGTGTATCTAAACTGGCATATAAGGAGATGTTTTTCCCTGCATTTCTCTCTTCGCATTATTAACAGTCCATATTGCCAGCACTATACCTTAGGTTCCCACCATTTTTGTTGTTTAATGGTTGCGTTTTGTTTTCTCTTTCGTCTTGTTTTTCATTTTTGCTACACCATTTTCTTCCATTTTTTATTACATCAAAACTATGTTTGATCACTAGCTAATTACTTGCTCCCATTTTCTACACCCCTAGTTGAGAACTGCTATTATAAGTGGTCATTGTTTTCCATGTCTTGTTTCCATCCATTGATTTAGTCATGTTCTGTGCACCCGAAACTTCATCACATACCACTTTTTCTCTCCAATCAAGCTTACTATTACCCCTTTTTCATGCTTAGTAATCAACCATGACAAAGGTACACCCCAGAGTCTCTGTTAAGCTCTTTTCAAACTCCCTAAACATGAAAATAGTTTTGAGTGAGCTTGTTTTCTTTCACACTCGTTAAATAGATTTGAAAGGACGTCTATTCATTGTAATTTTACCCCCTTTTCAAACCGGATGGACTAATGACAAAAAAGGAATACTCTAGTCAACTTTGGCTAGAACAATTCTCCCTTGTATTCTTTTATCCCTTTTTTGGCTTAGGAGACTAAATTTATGAAAAATAACACCCTTGGAGTCTTGTTTGTCCTTTTAGACTCCCTAAATATGAAATGACAAAATGAGAATTTACTTTCTTGGGCTCCTTAAATCGATGAGATTGTATATGGAGTTTTCTTTCAGACCTTTCTAGACTCCTTAAATATTGAAAAGATCGTCGAGCACCATTCTCTGTCCCGGGCTCGAGAATTAAATTCGTGGGTGATAACATCGAGCATAATTTCATTTTATTTCACGCTCGTTTAAACATGAAAGAAGAAAAGGAGTTGGGCAGGGGGGTTCTATCAATTCATCTTCACAAATGGCAGTTGTTTTTTGAGTCGCCCTTGAACAATGCACCTGTTTTGTGTCTCTGTCCAACAATTGGGTTATCCATTGCCTCTGATTCATTACCATCTCCATGAGTTCTAAGACTTTGTCAAATGGTTACTCTTCTAGTCATCCATGGAAAATGTTTTGTTCATTAACGAGTCAATGTTGCCAAGTCAAGTCATTTGTCATTTTGTTTTGTTCAAGGAATGTTAGCTCGTGTTGGCCATTTTTTTTCCTTTATCCCATTCATCTTGGCCATCCCTGAGTCATTTTTTCTCTACTCTTACGCTTTTCACACCATATACCTTTATATGTTTCATGTCGTTTGATGGGGGATACATAAATGCCTTCCTTCAAAATATTTCATCCTATTGACTCTAAATCATTATCTAGGATTGAAATCTAGAAACTAGTTAGTACCCTAGGATTTGTAGAAATTAGTGGAAGATTCCCTTTCATTTCAGTAGCGAGTTTACATCATTGTCTCATGTTAAATGAATCTATGAGTGTTCGACTTCAAATCATTCATTCACACCCGCTAGATTGTACTAGGTATCTTGGGGTCCAACATCATCATCACTGGATTAACTCGTGTATGTTAATAGTATACATCAATGACTGATAATCAAACGCTTTCTACCATGCTCAACCTTAGCTCATTTATTCGCATGTTGTATATTCATACCACTCGTATTTGGGACGAATACCTTGGGTTGGGACCACCACATTCCTTGATGGAATTCCCTCCCAAGTTGTGATGGAATTATTCATGAGTAGTTCAATGATCACTCGAGAATCAAGTCATCTCACTGATTTGTATACTTTGGCATAGATTCATATTTTTATTTGGTCATGGCTATGGATTCACTTGAGACATGGATCCATAGTGTATTTTTTTTGTGGCCATGATCTAATTGTCTGCGTCATGCATGAATCTATAGTGTACTATTTTGGTGGCTATGCTAATATTTTTTTACCGAGCATGGGTATGCCCACCTCGAGGTTGTTATTACTATGCTAGACTGATGATGGTTTCTTTCTAGGTTCCTTTTCTCAAACGTCTATGATTTTATTTGTAAAGTATTTCAGCCATCAAACACCTCTTATGACCTCACACTTTAGGGGGCATCTGTTATACAATTATTTTCCACCTGATCGCCTGATGGGAATCATCCATATGTTAGCAATATGATACGTTAAATTATACCACTTTTCACCTAATTTGGTAGTCCCGTGTTTCCTGGTTGCTGGTTGTCCCTTTACATCCCATGACCAGAATTGTTGGTCACTCTTTGTCCTCTTTCAAAGGGTGATCAGTCGCTCCCTATAAGAATGTAGGGCATGACTGGCTCTGATACTCACTATTTAGGTTTGGTTTCATGAGATGAGATTAAACCCCCAAATTCTTCGTGATTCGACCTCGAGAATATTTTCCTCTTGGGCATGGATATCTTATCCAAACTACCCTTTGATATTATATCTAATATATTATAAATAATGGGGGTCTCTTATGGGAAAAAAGGGGAGGAGAAAGGAGAAAACAAACTTATACTAGTGGTTTGATTACAGATCTTCGGAAAGGAACTTGGGAAAGTACTTCATCAACTTCTTTGATTGTAAGTTGTAATCGATTTGTCCATTGATAGAATATGTACAAGATGTTTCCCTCTACTTGTATGTGTATGTGATTGTTATGTTTCCTTGTGGAGAATTAATGTTTTCATGTACTATGACACATTATTAGATCTATCATTAATTTATACATGATTAGTTTGATCTTGTCAAAGGTTTATGTGTCTATGTAGTGTCCCCAAGATCGAACCCCATTGTAAAACATGTTTTAAAAGAAATTGTAATTATGTTTTATAGGCTGGTGAGCCAAGTTTTGTATAAGCTGGTAGGCTTATGTGTCTGTTAGGCCAGGGAGCCTAAGTGTTGAGGGCCAAGAGCCTGCTATTGTACTTGTATGTATGCAGAATGATTAATAAAATATAAACACTGCCATGTGCAGACCGACCACGATGAATGAGTGAAGGGGGACTGAGCATCCACAGAATGGGCAAGGAATTAGGGGGCTGAAGGTGGGAAAAGGGGCTACGTGTTGAGCCTAGGGGGCTTAAGCCTTGGGAATAATATTTTAATATTATTCCAAAAGAGAAATTCATTATATGTTTTAACCTAAGTCCTTGTTGGTAGGACATGTGATTTCCAAATGGTGGAAGGCACACACGTTGCAGGAATGCGTGCAGTCGCATGGGTGACAAGTGTCAACCCTGGCCATGCAATAAAAGGCCGAGATGAACCATGTTGGGGGTTCCCTCTCCATGGAACTCACGGACTGCGAGAAGGGAAGGGAGGTCTAACTCTTGCAGCAAAACCCTCATACCTCCTCTGAATCGAAGAGGCGTGTATATGTGTTTGCCCGGATAGCTAGTACATCCCCGACTCTGAATCGTCTGAACCTGCATGACCCCTTGCATGGATTGTCTGTCATGCATTCCCGACACCAGGGCTTGAGTCTAACCTGGGTAAGGGGGAAGGGAAATGACTATTCTGCTGGGGGCGGGGAAAGTCTGTGTAATTCCCTGCGGAAATTGCTTCTCAGGAAATCTGAAAATCAACACCGTGAGACCTAGTTGCCATTGTTGAGCTTGTTTTGAGAGGTCTGAGTCTGTATTTTCGGTTGACTGTCTGGTTAGGAAGAGATGGATTGTGCGTGAATTGTTGTCCAGTGCAGGTGGTAATTGAGCCTGTGTGTGACCTCTCTCTAGGTGAGGGAGGTGGATGTTGTTGGGAGAGGTTACTTCCAGAGAGTGTCCAACACCAGCTTCAGGCTCTGAGACTTCCTAATCCGCCTTGTCGCCGAGGCCCAGAGAGGGAGGTTAGCACAGATGGACTGTGCTTGTGAAGGTGTATACTCCCGGGTGGAACAGGCATGTGGGGAATGAGATTCTGGGAATAGTGGGCGTAAGATGGCATCCTGGAAAGAATCCTTCCAGATTCTAAGTGTGGTTTTCCATGTAACCTCAGCCTAGCTAGGATTCCTTGCCTTGGGGTGGAGCTTAGTCCCATCTCGAGGGTGACCCGCTGTTGAGCTGATGAGCAGTGTGGTATAAGGCTAAGAGGTTCGTGAGAGGCCTGCACTTGGTTGGTGGATCCCCCACCATTGCTACAAGATAAGTGTTTAACTATGCTCTTATCACAATTTGACATGACTATGCTATATATATATTATGTATCATGTTTTCTGCTGTGTATATGAATTTATATGAAAAGCTAATTGCTTGCTGATTATAGCAGTAAAATTATATGTTTTTACTCTGAGACTCAAATGTGTTTAATTACTGTTAAATGCATATGGAGTATATACCGGATTGCCTGTGTTATGTAAATCCAACATAAGTGTGTACATATTGTTATATAGTGCGTTAAAAGCCTTGGTAAGCAAAAAGGTACACTACAAATTGGTATCAGAGCCAAGGTTTCGACACTGAGCCTAGATGGGCCTGTGGAGCGGTCTTTGGACAGAGAATGCGAGGGAAAATTGAGTCGGGAGGACCAATTTCGGACACTAGTTTGCTCTGAAGCATCAAGGAGACACTTGACGAGTTTTTATTAAGAACTCAGGAGGTATAGCGATGCTATGAAACTGCAGGCTGGTGTAGTTTATGGCCATGGGGAGACAGGTCTCTACACCAATGGTGTTAGAACCTTAGGATCTGTTGGGAGGAGTCCGAAGGTTAAACCTCTGAGACTAGAGGCGAAAGATCCGACGAGATCTGGAGCCGTCCGTTGGAGAGAGACACGTGGCGGAGATCGAGCGCCCGTCGGCACTTTGGTGCATCGGGAAATCGGCGTATTGGAGTTCCTGAGGATAAGAAACTCGGGACATCACAAGTCGCGAAAACCCAGAGAAATCGGGACCGTCCGTCAGATAAGGGACATGTGGCAACTATCGACGCCATCGGGAAAAGTCTCGATAAGGAAGCCATCCATCGGCATTTGGTCCATAAGGAAATCGAGAATCCCATGGACCTAGGGTTTATGCACTTTGGAATCGCGAAAGGCGAAACTCCGATGAGTGGGGGACAACTGTCAGCACATCAGAGATGAGGACAGTGCCATAGTGGAGACCAGCTGTCAGCACGATAGGGAGAGTCAAAACTCGAGGAGTAGGGAATTTTGTAGGTGTATGCATCTTGGCATCGCAAACCTCGAAACCCCGAGGGGTAAGGTTGTGGTCATAGGGTGATGGTCACATTGGCTGGAAGCTATAGCCAGGAGGGATGGCTGAAGATAAGGCTGCGGTCTTATGGATTCTGGTCATATGGGCCAAGAACCTAACAGGAGGGCTAGCACGTGAAAAAGAGCTCATCGGTGATCGGGGAGTGGAGAGATGAGAAAATCTCAACATCAGGAAGCTCAAAACTCCAAAACCCCGAAACTTGAAGTCTCGAAATATTGAAAATTGAAGTTTCAGACACCCGAAAAACACAGAGCTGAACTGAGCTCAGACAATTCGTGAAATGGAAACACTTTATTAAACATCGATGGTTATGAAATATGACGAATTGTCAAGAGACGAAGGCTCGACAAATTCGATTCGTCTGCGTATTAGATTGCAAAAGACTGACGAGTGCCAGAACTGTTCAGAAATTGCCTCAAACACAAAGAAATGGGAGAGATACATAATACCTCTAGTTCAAGAAAATTGTTTAAAACGAAATGTATTTTATTTTGTCCGAACTGGTTTATGAATATTGTGGATGGTTTGTGAAGGTTTAAATGGCCTGACAAATTTCAAATTTGATTGCACAGTGTGTCTGCAGAGTTAACGGAGGGAAGTACTCCAGTTAACAAATGCCGAGTATGGAGTGGGGAAAGGTACGGACTACCCCTGAAATAGAGGATGAACAGGAAGGAAAGGATGGTAACCTGGGAGTCGAAGGATCGAATTCTAATGGGCATGGAAAGGAGAAGGATAAGGAAGAAAAAATAATGAAAATCCTTGAAGGATTGCAAAGAGAGGCCAAGGCTCACCGATATGATAGCCGAAAGCTCATGAAAGTCAGAGATCGACATGGTGCCCTAAACTTAAATTTTTTGAAGAGTCTGGAAAGAATAGAGAAGAAACTCGAGAAAGGAAGAGACTCCAGTACGACGGAGAGTCGTAGAACCCATGGGAGAAGAAGTAGGTCTAGGAGTGGTAGACGACATCTTAGTCGCTCCCAAAGACGTTCTGATAGTAAGACACACAGTAGTTCAAGCCCATCACCTACCAGAAAATATCGGAAAATCAGGAAGGGAGGAATTGAAAGGAGAGATGAACAAGATTAAGCCTCCAAAATTCAATGGCGAACATAAGAGGGAAGAAGATGTCGAGACATGGTTGCTTGGCATGAAGAAATACTTCCAATTGCAGAAGTATTCCGCCCATGCAGAAGGAAGAATTGCAATGTACCAACTGAAAGGAAAAGCATCCATGTGGTGGGATCAGTTTGTGCAGGTGCAGCACATCAGAGAGAAAGAGGTCACTTGAAAGGAATTTAAGAGGTATTTTGAGAAGAAATACCTGACTAAAAGATACTATGACAGAAAGATGAAGGATTTCTTCGAACTCAAGTTGGGCAGTATGACCATGGATGAGTATGAATGAAGTTTTCTGGAACTGCTGAAGTATGTTCCATTTATCAAAGACGAGGTTGTCAAGATTCAAAGGTACCTGAGTGGACTGCCACCTTCCATTGGAGACAAGATTCAATATGATGATCCTAAGACTATGGAAGAAACGATAAGAAGGGAGAAATGCTTATACGAACAACAAAGAGAAAAGCCTACCTTTCGGAAGGCTTGGGAGGACCAGAAGAGGATTAAGA
>SNQJ01S0208123.1:0-16203 GCA_010110895.2 Picea sitchensis
CTATAAATGTTTGGCGATATTTTTGTAAAAATATTCAAATTTATAAGGATTTTATATAGTTTTTATAAAATTTTGGCGATTTTTAAGGTAAAATAATTTTATCCTATAGAATTTGGGCGAATCATTTTTAAAATAACAAATCTCGTTTTTCAAAAAACCATGGAAAATTAGCCCATGAGTGAAATTTAGCCCCTAAAATCATCCATGTGAAGCACAAATGAGACATGAAAGAGAGGGAAGGGTAAGGATAATATTTAGACATACCTCTAAGTTATCAAGGATCGCTGAGGTCTTGCACAATATGGACTAAGAATGCACTAGTTCTGAGGAATTTCTAGATGGGAAATAAAGAAACAAAGTTGCATTTCCATTCATAAAGAAGAATTTAAGTATATCAGACATAAAGATAATAAAGAACAACATTCCAGTCATGCATTTGGACAAAATACACAAGATGTAGATTCAAAATTTAGGCCTCTGATTATATTGACAATACCAAACTCTGATACATTGTTTGTCTAGTTCTCACCCAGATCTCCAAATTCAGCCATGCTATAGTATTGGCCCATTACATCAGTGACTTTCGTCACAACATCAGTATTAAAAACAATAATAGTAATATCTCTGGACTAGCATACTAGAAACAAATGACACTACAACCCATTTATTAACCTTTCATTCATTAGGCTTTCACTATTATCATATTACAATCACATTGGTCTCATATAAACAATCTGATTTTGCTAGTTGAGAACTCAAGAGTTCTTTCTTTTCTTCATCTTGTTGCACTTCTTTCCTCAAAGTTGATGTTGTGTTGTCCCTTTAACCATTTTTTGTTTTTTTTTTTTTTTTCATTGTCCAACTTCTCAACATCTTGCACAACTTCCATTCTCCAAAATGAAGCTACAATGTGTTGTGAAAAACTTCTATTCAACAAAACAAAGGGCTCAAAAATCTCCAAACACAATCCTTGACTCTCCCTGACTCAAATCTTCATATTTTTCACGGTCTCTGGGTTGGATTTTTGTTCTTTCTTTCCTTAAGGTTCTGAGTTTCTTTCACTTTCAACTTTGGTTGTTTCTATTTTCTATTCTTCAAATGAAGGGCCCAACTCAGGTATGAGTTTGAGGGCTCTCTTCCTGACCTCTTGAAAGTTATCCACTTTGTCCTGCCACTTCCTGGCAATCAATGAAGCTTCAACAACAAATTGTTGGGTGGTATCTGTGATGCACTCTTTTGGTTTTGACGCAACTAAGAAGTTCCATTCAGAGCCAGCAATGGCGTCAACTTGATGCATATGTAGGTATGTTTTATAAACTATAGGTTGAAACTCTTGTATCTCTTTCTTAGAAATGGTTTGGGCTTCATACAAAGAAGTCAACTCATTATCTGTTTACTAGATTTTGTCGAATTTTGCTTGTTGTTACAACAGATCTAGGGTGTTGGTTTCTTCTGCATTGAGTGATTGGATCTTCATGCGCAAGTCCTCCAATGTGTGGTTGCACCTTGAAATGATTCCCATACAATCGCTAACCTCTATGAAGATCTTTGTGTATTTGGAAGTCCGTTTGTGCAAGGTTTTTCTTGCATTGTTCCCTTCCAAGACGATCTTCTCCATTTTCTCTCGGAGCTTCTTGGGTTGAAATTTAGTTTCTTTATTGTTGTCTCATAGTTGTGCCTCGAGACTTTATGCTCTTTCTACATTTCTAACCAAGCTACATGAATTGACTTGATCTTCTCCACATGCTCAATTTTTGTGTTGGACTCTACCAACTGATGCACTATCTTCCTAACCGTCATCCAAGCCTCTGAGAGTTTTTCTTTGATTTTTTCTACCTTCAGTTCTTCTTGAATCTTTGAGTATTCCTCCTGTGTTCATTGTGTTTGTGAAATGAGTCCTTATTGTTTCCATAATTATGCTTCTCTTTCAGCCTGTTGGATCCTCTGCTCCAGTTTTTCAGTTGAGGATCTGATTATTCCTACCAGTTGTGTTGTTGGTAATTATGAGAGCTCACCCAATGAAGGACTGACATCCATGGGTACTCAAACTTGCAGTGGAATTCCACTAGCCATCGATTGTGCAAATGGTGTCTCCACCGCTTCTTCTCCTGGGGTTGGACCTTGCAGTTGATGTGCAATTCGAGCTTTCATTTTTGTTGGAAATTCAGGAAAAGATTTATCTTGGCCAGACAAAGCTGTAATAGTTTTGTGCATAATTGTGGGTTCTGGAAGAATGGTTCCAGTTTTTCTTGCAAAGTTGTTGCGCTCTTCCCTAATGTAGTTTCGGGTTCCTTCTGAACCTTCTATGCTTCTGCCTCTTTTTCTAACAAATTTTATGGGGTTTTGTTTCTATGGATGGCAATATCAACATTGATTGTTGAGAGAGGACACTGAGTTATTGGAAATTTCACTAGTGGAAAAAATTGAGTCTTCATCGAAGGCAGAGTGTCTTGAATGGGTACGTATGGAGCAATTAACTGGATCAAGACTTCAAGGGTTAGACTAATGTGTTCTAGTACATTCTCAAGTAGGTCGGGGAGATCCAACTGCATGGGCTTGGGTGAAGTGGTTTGGGGTTGAATGGTGGTGTCATGCGATGGCGATGGGGCTTGTGGGGGTGATGGAGATTTCTTAGTGATTATGGTTGTGGATGCAATGGTATTTGGTTCAGGATCATATTTGATGTCAATCGTTGCCTGAGCATCTCAAGTGACTTCTCGAGTACAAGGTATGGTCAAGGATATCGACTAGGGGTTCAGAATATTCATAGGGGAGAGCCATGTTCTTGGTTTCTTAACTAATGGATATCATATGAAAGTAGTGGTGAGGATGTCATTGACATATTTACCTAATAGCATGTCTTGGTCTGGAAGCTGTAGAAACATAGGAAACATCCTCTTCTTGCATTCCATAGGTTTTGTATCCTCTTCCTCTTCTGATTCCTTCGGCATTGGTACCTTTTGTTTCTTCTCTGCTGGGACAAAACTCAACCCTACACCTTCTTCCTACCCCTTTTTCTTCGGAATATCTACAAGAAAGAGGTAGCACATGTCAAATTTGTGTGGATTGCGCTTGACACTAGTCCATGAGATGACTTATTTGTCAAATGTTTCCTCATCCAGGTAGAAGGGGAGCAACTTCGAGGGGAAATATTTCGGCTTCATATGCCTCGACCAAACAAGAGTGTTGTGGCAGTTCAAGACAAAGGAAATATTCTAGGTGTTTAGGTTCAACAACTCTTGCGCTATGTGCCACCGCTAAGTTGCATCAATCAATAGATTGTACCACTTTGAGAAAGTGGCATTGTTGAATTCCTGGTTCTCCTCATATGACCTTGAGTTCAAAGGTTCCAACATTTTGGCAAGGTGACCTTTGTCTGCTAGTTCCAACTATCTCGCCATGGGTGGCTTCCATTTCCACATGGAAAATGATACTAGTAGGTACCCATATGGAAAGGTTTTTCCTTTCTCCTGAGCTTCCTCATAAGCTACCAGGATTTCATTTAGTAGGTAGTTACATCAGTTGAATACAACTCTATTTGTGAAAAAAACATCTATAGAAAGCGCATCTAAGGTGCATTCACCCTTGTAATAGGAACGCATGACCTTGCTTGAAATTACATAGCATGACGTCAGAACTATTTCTGGAATAATTGGGTCAATCTTTGTTGTTCGGCCACCTCTCTGTGTGTGGAACTTATCATATAGGATAACCTCTCCTTTCCTCTTCTCATGCTTGCTCAGGTCTTGGAATCCTTTGGTGACATCCTCACCTTTGAGAGATAAGTCAGTGATATGGTGGATATCTTATGCATGAATTGAATACCTCTGGTCAAACCATAGGATTTTGTCATGCACTCTGTTGATCAAGAATTTTGTGCAGTACACAACCTCGCCAGTGGTCTCTAAGATCACTAAGTCCCTAAGGTTCATGATTTTGGAATTGAACAGATTGATGAATTCAGGCTTGGGGACAATTGCATGTCTCCGATGTCATCCTGAACCAAGTCCCAAAACACATCAATTTTCATATGTGGGAACAACACTTGGTCTACTAAATCAAGGTCCAAAAACTTTACTTTCTTTGTCTTCCCCTTGACATCCCCAAAGATATTGATCCGAGGATCATACGGTTCATCTGGGATTTCTTATTTGGGATTTTTTCTCTTGCCTCTTGTTTCTCTCAGCATGGTAGCTCTGAAGTGATGATACGCTGGATAATTCAAGGTTGTATTTGTGACAAGAGAGTGAAAAGTTCTTAGGGTATGCACAATTGCAAAAAATTCAAAATTTAGATAACAAAGAATAGTGATGCCTTCTCACGCATTAATAGGGTATTATAACTGGATACCTAGAAAGATTTTGTAAGCACACATAAATATACTCATGATTAGTACATAAACGTGTTTTTAGGCTTAGGTGTCTAACGGGACAGATAACGGGGTAGGATCTATCAACTAATCTTGGAATTTAATGAATGGTCTGACACGGATGTGGTCGAGCTGATGGGCATATCCTTTTAACGGATGAAACGAAAGGTGGGGATATCGATGAAATATGTGCATATCATGTCTTTATGAATTAACAGAAATTTTCGACGGGTTAGAGTGGTTGTCATAAAGCATATGACTGGACTGGATACGTGTGTCACATCGATTGTGATCGAGCTCAGATTCTCCATCCCTCCAACCACAATGGGGGTCCCCATCATATTAAATGACTTCATTTAATGTACTATTGGATCTTTCGATCCTTTGCAGCAGAGTAAGAAGTTTTGTGCAAAATCAATGCTTAGACTGAAAAATAATATATGTCGTGGTGCATTAAATGCACACTCCAATGTTTTATTAACTGAATTAAAAAATAAATAAAAGAAATGAAAATTTAACTATTGTACATGCTTCTTTGGATTGGAGCAACCATTCTTTGGCTCAATCTTAAGAAATGTAGGGTTTCAGGCAGGCTCCATTCACTCGTCTTGGTCGAAGGATACCATCTAGTTTCATGATCCTAACTACACCAGAGTGTCAAATTTCCACAACTATGAATGGACCCAACCAATGCATGTGCAACTTGCCTGGATGTTTCTAATATCGATTGTCATAGAGTAGTATTGTATCCCATTGCATGAATATTTTGGCCTTAATATGCCTGTCATGCCACTCTTTTTGTCTAGTTTTCTCAACTGATTGAAGAAAATCTGTTAAGAATCTTGCTTCTTCAAGCTCTTGCAAGTCAGCAATCCTTTGCACAACTAATGCATCATCTGTCATGTGTGTATCTTGTGATATATAGAGAGTAGGGGTAATAAATTATGTAGGTACAAAAAATTATTTTCCATAGACCAACTGAAATGGGGTATACTTGTGTAACTTCTTCATGGTATTCATGTAAGCCCACAAGACTATTGGAACTCTATCATCCCAGTCTTCCTAGATTGCACAACATACTTTTGTTAGTCCTCTTTCCAAAATTTTATTGAATGCCTCTACCATACCAGTAGCTTGTGGATGGTAGGGACTGCTCTTATGGTGTTGTATAAGAAATTCAGTTGTCAACGTTGTGATTGTGTTGCTAATAAAGTGACTGCCTTGATCACTATTTAGACTTCTAGGACATCCAAACTGAGTGATAATGTTCTCGAAGATAAATCTAACAGTTGTATCTGTAGAATAGTATTGAACTGCCTATGCTTCTGCCCATATTGTAAGGTAATAAATTGCAACAATGATGTATCTAGACTTGGAGTGTTTAGTCGGGGGCTTTATCGGTCCAATAAATCAACAACCCACTTCTCAAATTCCTAAAGTTATCTGACTAGATGAAAGGGTAATTGATCTCTACGTGACAACTTTCCTACTCTCTGGCAGATGTCACAAGATCTAGAATATTCCTTAGCATCTTTAAATAACATGTCTGACCATAACATATCTTGAAGTACCTTCTATGCAGTGGCCATACCTTAAACATGTCCTCCTGCAACTCCATTATGGCATTCCCACACGATATCCTTCCTTTCATGGTTCGAGACACATCTCTTCAGGATGTTGTCGAGTCCCAATTTGTAAAGTTGCATGGTAATCAATTGATAGTCTATTGCGTGAACCACCATATGTCATTTCTGTGTTGAAAAATAAGTTTCTGGGAAGGTCCATGTACTGAGGAATACAACGATGTCTTCAAGATACTCTGGGATGGCCTCAATTCGGAACACGTCTACATTCGGGAGCTAATCATCCACTGCTCCACCACTTTCCCCTGACTCCAATTTGGAAAGGTGATCTGGACCTACATTGCATCTTCCTAGTTTGACAATTACTTCAAACAAAATTTCTTGAAACAGCAATAGCCAGCTATAAATTCTACCTTCCAATATTGGTTTATTGGCTAGGTACTTCAATGCAAAATGGTCAGTGAAAAACTTAAAATGAGATCCTAATAAGTAGTGTCTAAACTTTTGTAATGCATAAATCATATCTAAACCTTCCCTTTCAGTGGTTGTGTAGTTTCTCTCACCTTGCGATAGTTTTTTGCTGGAAAAGTAGATAGGGTGGTCTATATTCCCATCCCCTGGTTGCGCTAAATTTTCTCCCAGGGCAATGCCTGATGCATCCACATGTACATGGAATTCAATTTCCTGATTGGGAAATATAAATATAGGTGCACTACTTAGTTTCTCTTTCAGAATATCAAGATAGGTGCACTACTTAGTTTCTCTTTCAGAATATTGAATGCCTTGTCACACTCTAGTGTCCATCGGAACAGTTCATACTTCTTGAGCAATTTCTCAAGGAGTGTTATAATTGTTGCATATCTTCTGATGAATATGTGGTAATATCTCATATGTCCCAGTGTGGAGTGAAACAATTTGTCACTTGTAGGTGGCAGCATGTTCATAATGACCGCAACTTTAGCTGGGTCTACTAGGACTCCTTCTCTGCATACAATATGGCCTAACAAATTTCCATGAGGTACACACAAAATACACTTCCTTAAATTCATAGATATTTTCATTTTATGACATCTATCAAACATTAACTGGAGTTTCCCAACATGATCTTTTAATAGGATTTACATCATCCAATCATCCATATAGACTTCTACAAACTTGTGGATGAATTCTCTAAAATATGCTATTACAGTTCGAGAGAAAACTGTAGGGGAATCCTTCAAACCAAATGGAATTACATTGTATGTGAATGATCCCCATTCAGTTATGAATGTAGTCTTCCTCTTGTCTTCCTCTACAATTCTGACTTGATGATATCCTGAGAATCCGTCTGTAAAAGAATTGCATTCTTCTCCTGCAACTTGATCTAATACCTCATCACTGAAAGGTGTTGGAAATGGATCATGCACACATGCAGAATTTAGACTCTTGTAATCCACACAGAACTGAATGTATTGTGTACATTTCTTACTCTAGATAACTATGGGGATAATCCACTATGCTTCTTCGATTGGGAAATTAAGTCCTACCGCTAGCATTTTATCCACTTATTTCTTAACCTTTTATTTTATTCTTGGATTAAGTCGGTATGGCCTCATGTGTTTCACAAGTCTTGAGCCCGGTTTCAACTCGATTTTCATTTCTCTCATGGATCATTTTATACCTTTTAGTTATGAGAATGTTTTTGGGAACAAGTCAAGAAAAAACATCCTTTGTTTCGTCGTTATATTTTCTTCCATGCTAGCGAGAAAACTGTGTACCTATGTGGTACCATTGTATGTAGGGGGTTCTCTGACCTCAATTCCAATCCATCTTATTTCTCTTAAATTTGTGCATCTCCTTGAGAATATGTCATATGAACCTTGTTTCCAACTGTCAAATGTTTCTTTTGAATCCTCATCAGCAGACTGTATGATTCTCCAATTTATTGATCCAACTGCAGTAGGATTTATATAATCTGGTCTCATACCAGCTGTGATGGTGTATAATTTTTCAAGGGTCTCTAACTCCATATTATGGTCCATTGGTTCAATATATCTAGGCCCTAGAAAAGGATCTAAGGGTTGAAATACTTTTATCCCGTCTGCTTCAAATGTCATGGTGTCCATATTTAGATCAATGATATCATAGTTGTCATATTCCCAATCAATTCTAGGCAGAGGAGGGTAGGGATACTTATCTCCCATGATCTCAATTACTTCAAAATCAGTTGTGTTCTTAACTCCCGCAACATTTATTTCTACATTTTTCAACCTTCCTACTGGGAAAATGCAGTTTTTATTTTCCATTCTCAACTGGATGGGGGAATATACTAACTGAGGTTTTCCCAAATCTTCCCGGGTTGTTTTGGATAGGATGTCGACATATGATCCCAAATCTAGCATGACATATTTGATTTCAAACTCATATAGCTAGGCTTCTAACCTAAATTATTTTCATGTTCACACCTTTCTTCTTTGTATTCTTTGGGTATTCTTCTCAGGGAGGTTAGTCCTTACTATGGCTTATGGGATTCCCTCATTTTTGAGTATCAAGTACAAGGTGTTTCACAACTTATCAGTAATTTGGTCATCCCCTAGGATATCAAAGAATAACTAAAACCAAAGATTGATTACACTTTGAGACTGCTCAGGGTGTCTTCTTGGAATTGCAGAATTCCTAGGTGTTGGTGGTGAGGTAGGGGCTTGTGCAAGATTAGGTTGAGAGGCAGATCTAGGAGTATTCTCCATAACTTATGGAGTGGGAATACTCTTAAATATTTCTATTGCATTTTTTAAAAAATAATTTTGTTTCATAGGATCATACCTGTCGTCTTTGGGAATAGATTTATGAATCTTGGGTTGATTATCTACATCTACCCCATTCTTTGCTCCTCTATGAGTGATGATGTTAATTTTGGGTAGTTTTCCCTCAATTCCCCTTTTTAATTATGATCTTATGAGATGAGATCCTCATTGACGAACCCAATCTTCCCACTTCACGGTCAGATTTGGACAGTCTTTAGTTGCATGCCCATTATTCCTGCAGTGCAAGCATGATGGTCGTCTAGGGTGAGGGAAGTCTCTAGCCAAATGAACTTGCTCATTGCAGTTATAGAATCGGCTCAGCTCTTTTCCTCCATTTATCCCTCATATGAATCCACCTCCAGCCCCACCTCCCTAGCCTCTTCTAGGTCCTTGGGGGGTTTTATTCACTTTAAATGTTGTCTGGTCCAATCTGTCAACAAGGGCGTCCAACGCTCTACATTGATTTTTGGCATGGGTCGTATATATACAAAACTCATAGTGTATTTTATTGGGCATAGTTGTGTACTTATGCATAATAGGATACTACCTCGGTGCATGTCCATGTGTCCGAAAAATCTCACAATAATTCATCTTTTGAGAGGTTTGAGTGCCTAGAAAAGCATTATTTAACCCTAGAGTATGGAATGGTGGAGTTTAAAATAATTTCACAAATCCTCCCATGGGTCCTGAATAAGGTCCCATCGGGTTGTGAAGAGGTCCAATTCCCCTTATGCGCAAACATTCATTTTCCATATGCCTTTTTGTGCAGCATCATGTGCACCAAACCTGAGGTCGTCCTGGTCTTTGTGTGGTTAATTCTTGTATCATTTTCGTTAGCGCTGATATTTGTCCCTAAAGTTGCAAAAACAATTCATCTACTAGACGCCTGTTCATTCTCATATTTCTTGAATAACCTTCCATGACTTCAATCTTCATCGATTGTTCCAAGGCATTTGTTAATGTGGCTATTCATTGTTGCATTAAAGGAATTCTCATCAGAGGTAGTAATCCTTGGATGTACCATTCCCTCTGGTGATCTTTGTGAATTGGGTGCGCTAGCCTCCCAATAGCATCCTTAAACTTTTGGTTGTACTCCCAGGTAGATTCTCCTTCCCTTTATTGAATCTATCGCAACTCATGGAGAGCTTGTTTCTCTGACTGAGGTAGTTTGAATTCAACAATGAACTTCAAACGAACTTGGCCAAGGGTGAATGATTTTCCTTGCAGCCCAGGTTTAATAGATTTCATATAACATTTGAGAGCATGGCCCTTCAAGGTAGTCTGAAATTATACTAACTTATTTACATTGGGATTCCCTCTGGACCTCTAGATGTCTTCACACAAGAACCAATGTTGCTCTACATCTTCGTCCCCTTTACCTCATAATTTTGGGTATTGGGAAATTGATCTTCCCATATGTCAAAACATTGTGGGTCTCACTGCTCCTATTAAAATAAAACCTAATGGTCCTAGTTGTGATATGCTTGGGCATCCCAATATCTTCCCAGTGTTTACGCTTATGGACTGATTCTGACTAACTGGCTGCGAAGGAATAGAAATAGCATAAGTAGGCAATGTAGAATTTACCATAGGTATGTAGGACACCTAGGCGATGGGTGATTCAGGGTTCTTTCCACTAACTTCTAGGTGGGTTTATTTGATCTGGGGGGTCTCATTCTCTTCCTCTAGAGCAACCTTCTCTTCCTGGTTCCTGATGTTTCCTGATATCAGGGTTGAATCTTCTTGATCTCCCGCAAGTTCCAGACCTTCTTCATCTTCCCTTGCTTCTCCACATTCTTCTTTGCATCCACCCATCTGGGGACTCCTTCCTCTTTGTGCTTCTCTCTGTTACAATCTTATACTGGTCAGTCTTTCTTGTCTTCTCACCTTCCTCAACTCTTCCTTCTTTTGTTCATCTATTCATCTTGATCTGATTTCATTATGAAACACCTCAGACTACTTTGTTGCTTTCTTTACTTTTCCACACCACCACTTCTCAACAATGGTAGTTGTCCTTAAGTCGTGTTTGTTTCTTACGTTCATTTCTTGATCTTACCCCATGTGTCAAGGAACCCTTTCCCCTTCTCAGGTCATGATCATACCCAAAAATCATCCCATCCCAAGTGTAGTTGTTTAGGCTACCATATTAGTTGAGGGAATAGTTATCATCCCCTCCTCCATCAAAAATACTTTGATCCACAGGGGAATTTCCCTCAATACTATTTTGCACGCACTTTTATTGAAAATGTATTCCGCGCGTAAAAAATATTGGTGATTCTCGGCTGCAAATTCAATGATGTATCCCTCCAGAGTCATATGAACCCATAAGTTGACTACTCCCATGATCTAGTGATCCATCTGGTGAAGTGTTGTGATCTTCTCTATATCCCAAGTACAGTTCTTCTTGACACATTCTTGGAATTATGTAACTTCTTGGAGCCTATCTATCCAATGGAAAATTTCTTTCAAAACTTTACCCTTGAATATCTCATACTAGTCACTCAATCTTTCTGAGTGAAGGAAAGAATCTCTTGTATTCATTTTTTTTTACCTCACAACTCTACTTCCTTTCATATAAAGGCATCACAATTTCTTTCCCACCATTCTCAAATCTTAGATCTATAGATCTGCGAAAGCTTTCTCCTCACAGGTTCCCTTTTAAAGCATACATCTCAGTAACGGAACCATTTTGTTGGCGCAAAAGTGTTTAGACCAGGGTCCTTCTTAGGTTACCAACAAAAGGTACCGAAGTAGTTTAGAGAACTAGCATTTTCATCTTCCTAGGAGGGAAGAAGTATCACCCGAAGCGCAACGAAGACATGAAAGAGAGGGAATTTGATCCGAAATTGGATCCAGAAAACTGACAGGGCTTGAAAAATGCTCAAAAATGAAAGTGCTCGGAATGTGATGAAACTTGTTCCATTGCGTCTGTCTCATCTTCCTGATTTCGGTGGTATATTTACTTTGTCAAACGGGCTCCGTATGGAGAAGATATCGCGTTCTATCCGATAAGGCAAACAGGCAAAAAAAATTGTTGACTGTGCAGTCCGTACAGTCTGTACGGATGCTGACGTGGCAGGTCCGTACAGCTGATGTGTCAATCCCAGAAGATGACACGTGGCAGCTCCGGGAGGTGACATGTGTTAGGCAGATTTGGACATTTGGGTGTACAGTTGGACCTATCCCGAGGTGACACATGTCACCACTGGAAGGGTGACACATGCCACGGATAACGTCAGCATCTGACGTGGCGACCATACGATGATGTGGCATGTGATGACATGGCAGAGTCTAGTTGGTAGTTGGGAGTGAATGATATCTCGACATGTGGTAGTTTTCTGGTCAATGATTGGGTGCCACGTGGCCCAATCATGGGCTGCCACGTGCCACCCTGGTATTGGTCTATATGGTTTGTGTCAAAATTTTATGGAGTCTGGGGAATTCGAACCCCGGACCTCCCCCACCGGCTATAACTTAACAAAGTCTGTGCAACCACTATGCCATACGTTGGTGCTTGTTATATGTGTGGGTTTCTTTATATTTGAGTTGATATAACATTTGGTTTGGCTGGGGGTCAAACCGAGGCATATGAAGGTTGTATTACGTTCCACATAGAACCGTAACCATATAGCTTATGCGCGGGAGTTATTTTTAAACGGGGTTTTATATGTATAGCCCATGGTTTCTTTGAATGTGTCATATGACCCTTGGCCATACGGAATGAGGCGCAGCAGTTAAGGTTTCTAGCCCGAGGTTCTATTATATGCCACGGGACCGGGAGCTGGAGAGACAGGGGCCAGCGCTTAGCCTACGGGCTAGCGCTTGGCCATATTATGCCATGTGACCTTGCCAAGGGGGCGTGCGTCGGACGAAGGGGGATAGCGCCCAATTATAGTTATAAAGTGGGTTTTATAACTACTTTTTGAGTTTTAATTGTAATTAAGCCTATTTTTAATGGTTTTTGGGAGTTATTGGGTAGTTTTGGAGCCTAAATTTTGGGAGGAAGTTGGAGATGAGCAACCAACTTCCCAGCTATTTAACCCAAGCCTGTTTGAGGCCATAGAGGGGCATTCAGAGCAGAATTATGCTGAGGAGAAGCCAAGCCAAATCCATTTTGAGGCAGAGAAGCTTTTGAGGAGGAGACGTTATCAGATCATTTCTGGGAGCTCCGGACGTCCGTTTTGCGTGCCGTTTTCTTTGCTAGGTTCTTGAGATCTGGACGAACATGACCAGATCAGTCTTGTAGCCATTTGGCATTGCAGCAATGTACTTTTGAGCATTTGAAAAGAAATAAAGAAGCCTCCCCCACAAGAAAAAGGCCCGGAGACGTAGGCAAAGTTGTGCCGAACTCTGTTATCAATCTGCGTGTTATGGTTTGTTGTCTTTTATTGCATTTCAGATCTGCACATATGTATATGGGTGTTATAATTCCTCTTCTTTCCTCATTCTTCACTAAGTTTTCTCAAATGGTTAATTAATGCATGCAAAATTAAAACTCAACCATAAGTCATTAAAATATCCTACGGATCATTAAGCCCCAGCCCGACCCCCCGCCAAACCAAATGTTATATCAACTCAAATATAAAGAAACCCACACATATAACAAGCACCAACGTATGGCATAGTGGCTTCACGGACTTTGTTAAGTTATAGCCGGTGGGGGAGGTCCAGGGTTCGAATCCCCCGGACTCCATAAAATTTTGACACAAACCATATAGACCAATACCGGGGGGCCACGTGGCAGCCCATGATTGGGCCACGTGGCACCCAATCATTGACCAGAAAACTGCCACGTGTCGAGATATCATTCTCTCCCAACTACCAACCAGACTCTACCATGTCATCACATGCCACATCATCGTACAGTCGCAACGTCAGATGCTGACGTCATCCGTGCCACGTGTCACCCTTCCAGTGGTTACACGTGTCACCTCGGGATAGGTCCAACTGTATGCCCAAATGTCCAAATCTACCTGACATGTGTCACCTCCCAGAGCTGCCATGTGTCATATTCTGGGATTGACACGTCATCTGTATGGACCTGCCATGTCAGCGTCCGTACGGACTGTACGGAGTGCACAGTCATCAATGTTTTTTGCATGTTTTCCTTATCGGACAGAATGTGATTCTTCTCCATACGAAGCCCATTTGACAAAGTAAATATACCATCGGAATCAGGAAGACGAGACAGATGCAATGGAACAGGTTTCGTCGCATTCTGAGCACTTTCATTTTTGATCATTTTTCAAGCCCTGTCAGGCTTCTGGATCCAATTTCGGATCAAAAGGGTAATGAGAATACTTAGGAAGACCTCTAAGTTATCAAGGCTCACCAAGTTTTTGCGCAATATGGACTATGACTACATCAGTTCTGAAGAATACCTAACTCAGAAATAAAGAAGTAGAGTTGCATTTCCATTCTTAAAGAATCATTTAAGTATATCAGACATAAAGATAATAAAGAACAACATTCCATTCATTCATTTGGACGAAATACACAAGATGTAGATTCAAAAGTTAGGCCTCAGATTATATTGAAAATACCAAACTATGATACATTGTGTATCTGGTTCTCACCCATATCTCCAAATTCAGCTATGTTATAGTGTTGGCCCATTACATCAGTGACTCTCTTCATAACATCAGTATTAACAACAATAATAGTAATATCTTTGGACTAGCATACTAGAAACAAATGACACTACAACCCATTTATTAACCTTTCATTCATCAGCCTTTCATTATTATCCTATTACAATCACATTGGTCTCATATATATAATCTAGTTTTGTTGGTTGATAACTTGAGAGTTCTTTCTTTTCTTGATATTGTTTCACTTTTTTCCTCAAAGATAATGTTGCACTGTCCCTTTAACTGTTTTCTTTTTCTTTCTTTTGTCCATTTTCCAACTTCTCAACAACTTATGAAACTTCCATTTTCCAAAATGAATCTCCAATGTGTTGTGTGTAACTTCTATTCAACAAAATGAAGGGCCCAAAATGGGTTGTAGCCTCCTTCTGGTTGTAGGTGGAAAATGTTGGCACAGGGGAAGACCCAGGGTTCAACGCTCAAGAGTGTACCAACAAAGCCCTAACTATCGGCCCTTTCGGCAACACCTGCGAAGAAGATGAAGTCTCACCCGAGGTAGAGGCAGGGGTGGTTGCAAGACTCAGGTGTCTGCAACCTTAGTTGGGACACAGATCTGCAATTATACAGCATACTAGAGCACTTAACACCATTAGTTCCTCAAGATACATTCAATAACCATTTCTCTTATAGGATAGAGCTTCGCAGCATTCACACTAATCTATAGTATTCAAGCATTTAGCATATTCAACTAGATCAGAATGAGCATATCAAGCATTGAACATGACTATCTAGATCAGATCTAGCATTCTCACATATGATAAACACAAAGCATAAACAAATCTATCTAGCATATCAGAGCACTAATCATATAACATATGAACACATCAAGATAAATCACAAAGCACATCAAACGGGGTTTACGTGCTTCACCCCCACCCTGGGGATACGTCCACCAAATCTTCTTCTTTATTATCATCCTCAAGATGTTACAAGTGCAAAGCCTCTGAACCCTTCTTCTCATAGGAAAAAAGATCTGCGTAGCTCGCTAGATCCTTCTTCCTTGCATTACAGTATCAACCACACAGTAACTTGCACTTATCCTTCTAAGCCTTACACAGTTCACATAGAGAACTTATTCGACATCACATAGATGCACCACCAATTGCACTAAGAAATCACATCTACTACTACTTACATTGCCTATCTTTCTATTTATATATTACAAAAGTGGGCCTAAATGTGGGTAAACCCACGGGCCAAAATCCCTTTCCCATTACATTAACCCAAAACCCTAAAAGTTTCCCATAGTGGACCGAGATCCCGTGATCTCTGCTTCGCCTGGCGCTCCATATTTAACAGGGTGTCGAAGTCCAAAAATGGTCAATTATGACTAAGTGTTCCTCAAAAATTGGTCAAAGGCCAATGGGCCCCCAACACTCACATGTGACTCATCCTGAGTCACTCAGGTCTGACCAATTCTTCTTCGAATTCCCCAATCTTGGCTCGAGCTACTTCGACCTACCGCCTTGCTACTGCCTCTTGCTCAATGAACTCTGTAATGTCCCCACTTTGGGACATCATCACAGGGAAGAGATTTATGATGACCAGAGTAGCCAGATGGATGCTATAGCGAGTACAAGGGTATTTGAGAGGCATTGTGGGGTCCATCTTGCATTGATGATCATATTCCATCATTATGAGCCATTTTGCACAGGTTGGCTTTGGTTTTGTTACATTCCAACAGTTTCCAGGATTTTGACTCTTTTGAGCTATAAGTCAATGGAATTCACTGAAGAGGTCATTTTGGGCACATTACTTGGAGGAACCTCTCAGTGTAATAGCCCATTGGAATCGAGAGGAGCAACACTATAGGATGGGAT
>SNQJ01S0208124.1:0-16203 GCA_010110895.2 Picea sitchensis
AATAAAAAACTAATTTTATATATTAAATAATGATGGGATGAAATAAATAAATTTAAGAAATCAATAAAAAATAAATAAATCTAAAGAGTGATTTAATACACATTGTGCAAGTAATTACCAAATTGGAATTTAAGGTAAAAAGGAATAAAGCATAAAATAATATATGTAAGCATAGAAAGGTATCTAGAGTCTAGTCTAACTAGAAAACATTCCTAATTTAACTCAACTCTGCTTTAGATAGGCATCAATCATAAATTAGAATAAAAGGAATAAATGGAAAACTAGGAGTGATTTTAGGAGCACTTTTAGGATGGATGAGGGAAATTGAATTTTAGTTAAATTAAATTGTGGATATACTTGTGCAACAAGGGAATGTGTGACAAGTGTATGGGGGAAATAAATCCTAACTAAATTTAAAAAATAAACAAATTAAATGTGCAAATGAAAAGTTGTCACTAAGGAAATTCTATAAAAACAAATGGCTGAGAGGAGTAAAGGATCACACTGGTTATGAGTAATGTTATGCTGGAGAAATTATGAATGGTTTTACTTGTGATATTTGGGATACTCAGCTTGAGAGAGAGAGAGTGGTGGATATACCTTGCGAGGCGATCTAGGAGCTAGATGATCCTTTTTTTCTTGTGCAATGCCCATTTGTGGCTCAGGGGGCTAAGGGGGAAGAAGATTACCCTTAGAATTGGTTGGGAGGTATCAGTGAAGTCTCAATGGTTATAAAGAGGAAGAGGGAAGGGAACGTCAGTTACCAAGGATCGCCATCAATCCTATTTTCGTCGGTCACCGCATTTTTATTTGAGTTTTCATTATATTAAGTTTTTATTGTATATATGTTTTTTTTTAATTAGTCTATTGTTTGATGGCCTTGTGAAGCCGTGTGGCTGTCGAATGATACATATGAGAATTTATATATTTTCCATCCTATAAAATTTATTAAATCTTTGTGTGTTGAACTCTGAGTTATTTTCTATATGTCTTTTTTTCTAAACTCTGAGTTTTCTCCCTCAACAATTTTGTACAAATGTATTCCATGGCATTTTCACTTGATTCCCTTCTGCGTTTTTAATTACACCATCTTGGAAAACCCTTATTTAACCTTTGCAATTAAACACATTCGCCCATCTTGGTATACATGCATTTCCTTTTGTTTCCATCTTGTTTCACCTTTGTGCCTTCTCTCCTTGCCTAGCACATTTTCATCCTTATTCTCTGCGTTTTTTTGGGGGAGCCCAAGGCTTTGTGCCTCCCTTATTTCCCAATGATTTCATACATTCAAACTCTGCATTTCTAGGAAGAGCCTAAGCTTCGTGCCTTCCTTCTTTCCCAATGATTTCATCCATTCAAACTCTGCATTTTTAGGAAGATCCTCAACTCTGTGCCTTCCTTCTTGCCCAACGATTTCATACATTCAAACTCTATGTTTTTAGGAATATCCTCATCTCCGTGCCTTCCTTCTTTCCCAACGAATTGATACATTAAACTCTACATTTTTAGGAAGATCCTAAGCTTTATTCCTGCCTTCTTTCCCAATGATTTCATACATTTAAACTCTGTGTTTTTATGAAGAGAACAAGATCTGAGTCTACCCCCTTTTATCAATGTTTTTATACATGTATTCCCTGCGTTTTATGAAGAGACCCAAGCTCTGATCCTACCTCCTTTTCTTAACATTTTTATACATGTATTCAATGCACTTTTCTTTCCTTCTCTGTGTTTTTTTGTCTTAATTCACTTTCCTAGCAAAGTAAACCACTTCTCTTCATTTTTGGGGGAAGACACAATATCTGCGATATTCTGCATTCACCCTTTTTCCTATGCATTTTTTTATGATTAAATATATTTTGTGGTAGGAAGGGAACACTCTTCATTTACCCTAATTACCTCAAATCTTTTATTGATCAATGCCTAGAGATATTTGCAATAAATGCCCAATTATTTTAGTGATCACTACCCAACGAATTTAGTGATCAAATGCCCAACTATTTTTTGTTGTCAATTCCCAACGAATTTTGTGATCAATGCCCAAATTTTTTTGTGATCAATGGCCAAGGAATTCCGTGATCAATTTCCGAACAATTTTCGTGATCAAATGCCCTGTGTGTTTGGGGTAAACCTCCCTTCGTTTCTTGGCAAAACTTTGTGTTTACCTACCACCTACCTCTGTGTTTTGTATACTGTTATTATCGATTGTGTGTCAAGGAGTCCCATGTGAAATTTTGCATTTTACCCTGCGTTGTTTTCAAGGTTTACCTCTGTTGTGTATTGATTAATAAAATTTGGTTTTAGTGAAACCTCAATGAAAATAGAAGTGGAGCATTTGTTTGCTGGTAGTGATCCTTATCCCTTAACCTTATTTGTATACTTAATGGACCTAGAGTTCCTTTACATGTTTAAACAAGTTGGCCCATCCCTCAACTTAAATGGGATATTATTTTAGTCTAGAGTTTATTTTCTTTTTAAGAGAGTCAGGTCCTTCCTTTAAACCCAAGTTGGATTTTACTTAGCCTGGAGTTATTGTTATGGTTAGGTTGACCATGGCCTTCTCTCCTCCCCTTAACTGATAGGTAGTTTATTATGAGGTATCTTGATAATATTAATAGGGATAACCTTAAGTTATTTGACATAAAAAGATTTTTGGGTCTTTAATGGCTTGCGTTGAGTCGTCATGGAACTTACCTACCAGAACTAATAGTAGTAATGATTCTTATGTTTCACTTAGAGAAGAGTTTATCTTTTCTTATGGTTCCTAAATGGAAGTAAAAATATGTATTCAAAACCTTATGGTTGCTTAAAGAAGAATGGACCTTGATGTAGGAATCTTAAATAAATATGAATTTTTTAACTTAAATCTTGTGTTTTTATTGTGTACTCTTATAAGAGTCCATAGGAAAGGATGGTATAGATGAGATAGATATTGTTGGGGGAAACCAATTGACTGGAAAATTATTGTTGTCAAATTTACTTGTGCAAGTAGTTATTAATACCGATATGTTATACAATTATACATCTAAGGAATTGTGCTCATGTTCTTAGGGATTCTCATTACCTTATCTACAATTTATATATCTAGTCTTAAAGTGTGGCTTAGGTTGGAATGATCCATCAGTGGTGAATGTGTCCTTGAATTAATGTATGTAATTTGTAGTCGGACTATTGTTGAATTGTATCGTAGGTGGTAGTGGCGTCATTTACTTGATGTATGATGTAGTAAATTTTACTCTTACATCATTAAATGAGTGGATGTACGATCATTTGAGTGATGATATCTCCTTACGCAATGAATTAAATTGATGATTACTCTTGCACCTTGTAATTAATGTAAAGTATGATTGATTATGTGATAGATCTCATTTGCGCCATGGAATAAAAATGAATGAGTACTCTTGCGCTATTGATTATGTGGATGCATGTTTGTTTCATAATTTGTTCACTCTTGTGTGTTTAAATAAAGTTGACATATGATTGATCGAGTAATTGATTCTCTTGCACCATCCAATTTGTTTTGATGTATGATTGATTTAACAACCATTACAATTGCACCATTAAATATTTGATGCATGATGGATTTTATAACTAGATCACTAATTCACCATTTAATATCGTTGATGCATTGTTGATTTAGATCTAGATTACTTTTGCACTAAATCATTGTTGATATAAGACTGATATCTAGACTAAAGTTATGAGTTGTGATTGATTAAGGGATTTAGACACCTCCTTGTTCCTCAGAACAATCACCAACCCTAAGACCTTAAGTGGTCAAAATCAATCGGATGAATCATGGGCTTGAGTGTTGCTTATGTTTCGTGGAGGTCATAACCTTGCAGGATAGGTTGGGCGGGTAGTTATTTGATGTTCAGTGTCTGGCTGATCTTAATTATATTTTTCTTCGGATGATTATGAAGTGATGAACTTTGTTACTATTATTTATGTTTATGCACTGAACATGTGTCGCTCTTATTTATGTTAATGCAATGTTGGTGTTGTTTCAATTACAATGATGTGTGTTGATATTATGGTGTAATGATTATGAATCTGTGTTGATGTTATTTTCCTTATGAGTTAAAACAAAAAAATTACCTTTGTACCTCGTTGTTCGTTGTCATAATGGAGGGGTTGTTACATATTGTATCAGAGCTTGTTCAACCCTACGACTTGGGATCATTACACCTTCCATTGTATTAAACATTTGATTAATTATTTATCGCTAATTAAATTGAATTGTTTCCCTGTAGGTAATCATGGTTATAGGATGTCGTGGAGGTAGACAATGTGGTTCTAGGGGAGAAGGTGTGATGCCTCCAATAACATCCACACCAAAGGGGTCTAACCCCCAATGAGAAGAACAAGTCATTAGACAGTAGAAGATTTTTGTGGGGGATGTGGTTGGGTTAATGAGGTCCTTTGAGAGGATGTCAGAGGCCTTGATTAACTGGCTAGATAGATATGAGGTCAGGGCACCTATACCCCCTGAGGGTCCACAATGCACCCCATCCAGTACTAGTAGCATTCAAAGAGAACTCATTAAGGTTAATTTTCCTGATTGCATGGGTGGCACAGACGTCCCAGCCATCGAGGAATGGTTGGAGAACATGGAAATATTATTCACACTTCATGACTACACCACCAACATGAAATTCTACATGGAGATATTTCATCTAAAGGGGAGAACTCTTCTATGGTATAATATGCTCCTGTCACAACTAAACATGGTTGTCAAAGATGTGTCATGGGAACTATTCGAGGAGTGGTTCCAGGAGAGGTATTTGTCAAAGGAATTCATTGAGAACCAAATCAATGAGCTCAACACCTTATGGCTAAGAATTCATATGGTGCCCGAGTATGAGGCACGATTCATGGAGCTTATTAGGTATGCCCCACATATGAACACCTAGAAGCTCAAGGTCAAAAAGTTTTTGTTTGTCCTTAACATCAACAATCATGTGAAGGTGAGGATCCTAATGCCTCACACATTGCATGATGAAATCCAGAAGGCCCTCGTAGATGAGGTAGAGATGATCAACAGGGGTCAAGGAAGGACTTCTGCAAGACCAATGAGACATGAGACATTTGGTGCGCAACAACATTAGACTCTAGTTAGACATCCATCAAGGTATTGAGGTACTTCGAGAGGATCCATGTTCATGACAACACAATGATCGGGGCATCGAAAATGGACTCCCTATCGAGTACCACAACACTAGAAGCAACATTGTTCACAGTAGCAACAATTTAGGAATGTTTAGCTGAACAGACCAAGGTTTCAGGCTGGTGAGCCAACATATACTACTTCAAGGACTAGGAGTATTGGACTGAAGAACAAATGTTGGACATGTGGAGAGCCACACTACCAGCGTGACTGTCTGATTGAGAGAGCCAAATAAGTCGGCTCAGCCAGACACACTATAGTTGAGGATTTGGGCAAGGCCCACCAAATTCATGTAGCAGTGAATAACCACCAGGTCGAGCACCATTATACTATGTGTTATAGCAATATTTGCCTCACTCTATGAAATATTGAATAGAGGGCCTTATTCCATTTCCCTGTGTAGACTTATCTTCCCTATTGATAAAATCCACAAACAAAAATTAATATTTTTCCACATGTACACATGTTGCACACTATACAACATGTGTATATGTAGGCTACTCCACTACAGCCCGCATACATCAGGATTTGTGCCAGAAAATGAAAATTAATGTCGTGTTTCCATGTCATGACAGGAGATCTATGATCCTTAGCCTTCCATATACTAGAAACGTTCTGACTCGGCCCTTCAGTTCCATTTTGAAGGATATAAATGGGCCAATTCCAAGCTATGGAAAAAGGGAGAAAGAATTCAACTTTGAGAGAAAAGTTACTCTGGAGAAATTATTTACTTCATATTGAGTCTGGATCCCTTTGTCCTTTTAGTCTGAACATAGTGTCGAGCTCCCAAGATCTTCCCTTATTGATTGAGAACCTCATTGTTTCTCTCTTATGAGCTTGCCTTTGGTGGAGGATTGAAGTGGTGTAGGCCCAGCTAGAAGGAATCTAGTTTCTCAATTTCGAACTGTGCCGACATGGAAGTTTGTAACATTTTTTATTCTGTTGATCATTTATTAATAGAAATACTCATTTCCCGTCCAATTGATATCTTGCAAATATATGAGTTATTATCCATGGGCATATTTGTTATGTTTATTAATGGATTATTCTATCTAATGTGCTAACCTTTTATATTGTCACCATATGCTTGCTTTTCTTGTTTTTTGAGAACTTGTTGCAGGTATATAGATTTGAGTCGAATTGCTCAATGGTGGACTTCTTTGAACATCTGGGCGAGGTAGGCCTCTTTTATGTCACTTTCATATTGGTTTATATAGCATATTTCTGGGATAGATTTGATTTCTGCAGTTATTTCCATCTATTTTGGTTTACCTTAGCCATAGAGAGATTTTCCTCATAACAGAATTGGCGACCATACTGGGGATTGAATCTTATTTCTTAGGGTTTGGAGTACTTTTCTCCTTAAATTTCTCTCGTTTATATTGTGGTTCTTGTCATATCATTGCTTGATAGTTCCTGTTCACTTTGGGTCCGAGTTTTCATCCTTTCTCCCTTTCCTACCCTTGCTTTGAAACATATACATGCCTTTTGCCTTGATAATCATGTACATATGTTGGTTGTCTCATTGAAAGATGTGTATATACACTCTGTTTTCCTAAACAGTCATGTACATCTTTCTTCCTTACTGATTGGCTAGGTTTGGTGGTTGCTGGGTGGGATTTGATGTTTGCTGAGTCTTCTTAGGTCTCTGTAGTGCCTGTTGAGTGCTTGTGGGATGACAATAAACCCTCTTTTGGTTGAATTTCTGGGCAGAGTCTTTCTCATCACCTTTTCATTGTTTATTGTCCTTGTACATTGGGCTGGGTGTTTTGATGCTTGGTATCCTGCTTGAGTTATCTCTTTTTATACACAGTAGGATTATAAATCAAGTTACTTTTCAGTCCATGCATTTTAATTTTTATTATATTGAAAATACAAAAAAAATAGGCATTTTGCATTGCTTGGAATTTTTTGTCCTTTGAGTCCTTGTCATTAGATTAGTTCATATAGTGAAAGATTGCATTTCTATTTCGGAATTGCAGAGTTGAAATTGAAAATTGCATTTGTTATTAGAAGCATATAATTCATCGAAATTTAGGTTAAGGCTTTGCATTACTTCCATATTTAATTCTCTTGCAGAGTCATAACATCATGAGTTTTACTACCATACTGTTTTGAGTAATCACGGCCACTAAAATTAACGCTATAATTTAAAATTGATTCGTCATGATTTTATTTTCTAGGGTGCACAAACTAACTTAGGATTTAGTGCCTTGGAATAGGATTTTGTGAATAAACGTCTCCAAGGAAATTAAATCAACATATGTGTCTGAGTAAGGGAGTGGAGAAATCCATTGTATAATTGGTAAGATTAGGAGGCTCTGCTCACACCGGAGTTAACCACAAAGTCGCACAAAGTTGGTTGAAGGGATATCCCCCCGATACCTTCCTAGCGTTAGAGATATTTCTAGGGATTTGTTCATATCTGGGGATATTTCTAGGGCCTTTACCTCAGTGAGAGGCGGTACTTTCAAGGTTTTAGGCTTTTCTACCTTGCCCATACAGTGGACCTGACTTACGACTGCTCACCTATGCATTGGTTATACAATGGGTTATTAGTTGCTTGAATTAGGTGTCTCATAGGTTACTTGCAGGGGTTATTCTGCAGGTACCCTGGGTCAGATAAGGGTCGGATAGGACACATCCTTTATGCAGTATTACCTCTCAGGGGGGTTCTGACCGACTGGTTGTTAAGCCCACGAGGGCCCTTATAATTGATTTTGTTACCTCCGATCTTTATCAAGGAGTCTCATGCCCCTCTTGGGTGAGACATACGTTCTTTAGGGAGGGAGGCGACTCAACCACTTTACCCCATTTGTATGCATATTGGTCGTTTGAATTTTTGTGTGCTCTTTGATTACTAGTTGGCCTTAGGATATTTTTTTATCTTTAGAGTCTCAAGTCATCGTGGAGTCAGACCAACCTCCCCACCGGTCCCGTCGCTTGTTACAGTTACCACCATATTTTGAGTATTTGCCTTCTAAAAGGCGTAGAGTTATTAGGCGTGGTAGACAAACATCCACTATTCAGACTTGTGATTCTACAAGGATGAGTACTGAAGCTAGTATTCAAAACACTGGGAGCCCTTCAATTACCACACCCACTACAGTTAATGACACCCCTTTGACTCCTGCGACCTCAATGGTTGTAATGTTGGAGGAACCTATCATTACTATGGCTCCGCCAATAGTGAATGCTCAAGCTACCACCTCGAACCCTTTTGCGTCTCTTGGTAACTCACCGAGATATAATGTTCAGTCCATCCCTATGGATTCTAGTCCTTTTTCTTATGGTATGCCCAACTTTACTTCATAGTTTTTGAACGCCATCCCAACTGTTGGCCTTAATTCTAGAATGAGGCTTGGGGGAACTACACCTCCTTACATTCCTTTTCTGTTTTGTGGGTCTAAAATTACTCAAACAAATCCTAATAGGGGAGGCTTCCTTGTGTTTAACCCCAGGTCCAATCCTCCTACTTCTGGGTGGAACAACCAACTTGGCAGACAAGCTTCAGCTCAATTTTCATCCTATAATCCTACCTCCTCGATGTATATTCCGACCAATATGTTTGGCATGATGAATCCACCTCTATCCTCCGTATTTACACCCAAAGGAGGTCATTTTCATGCTTTGGGAAATCCCCAACCCAAGTCCAATCCGGTTGGGGAAAATTTCTATAACCCTCAACAGAACATTCCTGCTGGAATGATGCCCAACCAACCTTTTATGAGTCAACTCGGAGGAGGGCCTTATAATCCTGAACAATACCATGGTTTTTACTAGAACCCTGGATGGCATGGATTTCCTCAAGCATAATCTTTCCCAGAAGCTTGGGGACAAATGTCACAACCCCGTCTCCATTTTTTGTCCACACTTAATCTTCTAGACTTGTCTAAGTTAATGAATGACTTAGTGAGTCATGATCCTACATGGCCCCCTATCCCCACCAATATGCCTTAGGACATCCCGAAGTTCGAGGGTAAGAATGGAGAGGATCATGGTGATTATGTCACTACCTTTCACCTGTGGTTCTCATCGAATTCCCTTAATGGCGATTCTATTTGAATAAGATTATTTCAATGCACCCTCATTGGAGTTGCTGCGAAATGGTATATTGAGCTACCCATGGGGGCATATGGGACTTTTAGTTAGTTGGTTTTGGTTTTCCTTGACCACTTCCAGTTTTCCATTCGTTACGACGTTGGCCTAGAATTGTTGTCAACTTTATGCCAGGATACCACCACTCATATCTCAGACCATATCCAGGAGTGGCATAGACAGAAGAGGTTGATTAATACCCCTATACCCCCATCCTTTCTTTTAGAATGGTTACTTAATTCTTTTCATGCTCCTATCTCGAAGGACGTTGCTACTTCTGGGGTTACCACTAAGGAAGAGGCGATCTTTAGAGCCCAACAATTATACTTGATATATGCTTAGTATGGGATGTTATACCACATTCTTTCAGACACACTGCTGTCAACTTATGACCCTAGACAAAATCCCGAATGTCATGCCAATGGAATTGTAGATTCCACCAATGTAAAGTCCACAGACTCAGTGACAAGACATATGAAAGAGTTGTCTCTTAACCAGTCTATAGGAGGGCCAACTTCATTTGTGTCTTCCAACCCCACTCAGTCGACGGATGTACACTCTGTGCAATAGTCGTCAAACCCAAATGGTAACCAAAAATCAAGAGGTAATAAGAAGAAAGGAAGTAATACTCATAAGGGTGGGAAAAATGGTAATAAACCCAAGGACAATGGTAATAATGAGAAGACAAATGATAATTCTAGAGAGGGAAAATGAGAAATTCGTAAGGTGAAGTTTCCCTGTAAGATTTGCAAAGATGATCACCTTACCCATTTATGCTCCAAACTTGCAGAGGTTGCGAGTCTATTATCTCTTACACCCACTGTGCTGATGAATCCATTCCCACATAATCATCATATGGCCTTGAGATCCTCAAATGCTAGAAATGCGGCCGGTGGGAGTAAAAAACCTTCGTTACAAGACGATGGCCGTTTATGTATCAATATGGTCAATGTGAAAGTTAATGTAGCCACTTGATATTATAGCTCTTCACAAGCTATTCTTGGTTTAGAATCTCCTCCTTCTCCTCCGGAGATGACTTTACAGATTGAGAAACCAGAGCCACCACCTCATATTCCAAAAGGAGTACTCAAGTTCTCTACCCACAATCCAAAATCTAGAGCCACCCAGAACTACTCTATTGTTGAGGACCTGGGTCAAACCCCTTGTGCGATGTCATCTTTAGAGGTACTCCATATGTGTCCTTCACAAAGTAATTCCTTACTATCTTCTTTAGGAGCTCTAGAACCTAGTGGCTCAAAATTTATCAAGTTTGATGTCACATATGTGAAGCCTCACTTTCCTTACCACGTGTCTTTCCAAATCCATGTGGAGTACTCAAAGTATACCATCAAACGTGTGGTTGTTGATGAAGGTGTTGCTACGTGTGTGATGTCCCTAATCTATTGGAAATCTCTTGATTCTCCGACTCTTTCCAAGTCATCGAACATGTTGGCTGCTTTTGATGGTCATTCCTTCCACCCTCACAATATTCTTCCTGCCTTTCCGGTCCAGTTAGGTGGAAATACTGTAAAGGTGGAGGTAGAGGTAGTTGATGTACCTCTTGATTATAACTTGTTACTAGGACACAATTGGACCTATAATATGGTATTCGTCGTATCTTCTATCTTCTGTACTCTTTGTTTTCCTCATGAAGAAAATATCGTGACGATCGACCGGTTATCCTTTGTGTACTCTAGTCCTAATCCATCTATTAGACCGTTGATCCCTGTGATAGACAATTCTCAACTGACAACTGAGAATATTGGTGTCGAAATGTATTGTTCCCTTATGGATACTTTTGACTTCATGACATCGATTCACCATGTTCACGCCATGTCCAGTAGGCTCGCCTTGAAAGGGAGGTCCATTCTATTCTGAACTTCCTATTTTAATGATCCATATACACTACCTTCCCTGACTGCATCTTCTGAAGATCAGTTGCATGTTGGAATGTCCATGCCATTATTGGCAGTAGAGATTGTATATCAAGTTGTTATTGACTCTTCCACCGATCTCGATCCTCTTGCCTCACTGACGGATGAAGAGGGTCCCATTCTTAGGCCTGTGTGGGCCACTTCGTCGTCTTGTTCATGTTATTTCTTCGATGATACTTTTCGTTCGGACGAAGCTATCATCAAATCCATGAATGGTTCCTAAAAAACTTGGGATGATATGCATCACCACTCTTATTTTCTCCCAGAGCTTGAGAGAATCGAACAAGATGACTTTCAATCTACTTTGAGTGAGATAGTCAGTCACATCATAGTTCCAATTGATACACACAGAATTTATGCCGAAGGAAACATGGAAAGTATTTCTCCTACCATCACGATCAATATCTCTTGTACCCCTGGCAAGGTTGAAAACGTAAATATCGGTGCAGATTGTTCGCCAGAAGAAATCCTAATCTACATCGAACTATTCAAGTAACATCAAGATGTATTTTCTTGGTCATATGAAGAGATGCCAGGAATCGACCCTCGTATTGTTGAACATGTGATTAGAACTTATTCGGATGCTAAACCTGTACGACAATGTCTTAGATATGTCAACCCCCAGAAGGCCCTTGCTATTAAGGAAGAGGTGGAGAAGCTACTTAATGCTGGCTTCATATACCCGGTTCCCTTGACTGAATGGGTATCCAACCCTGTGCTTGTGTGATGCAGGAGCATCGTAAGCAGTCAAGCGAGCATGGAGGTGAAAGACAGCTGGAAAGCGCAACACACATTTTTTCATGTTTTGAAATGTTTCGACAGTATAAGGGAGCGGATATAATGTAATAGTTAGGAAGGTGACATACTTGCATTTATATCTTGGGGGCTATAAATAGATCATGAGTGATTTCTCTCATCTATAAAACATTAAGGCATTTATGCATAGTTAATGAAAGTAGGTAGGTTTGAATTAATAGTGTTAGCGATATTTCTTGTCTCAGGATTAGGCGTACCCAGGTCTGCAGTTTGTGTGGGAAGCACCTGAGCATATCACGAGAGAATCCCATTTTGTAGCAGCAAGTCAAGCAAGCGAGCGGGCAAAGTTTTGTCTTCAGCAGTCGAGAACCATCCTCAAATCAAATCGACGGTCAGAATCTTACAGAGGAGATCGACGAAATCCTGTCAGCCATTAGATCTCGAGAAGTTGTGCTGGGGTTAAGCCCTAGTATGCAGAGGAGGAAAGTCGGGGTTCATTTCATCGGAGAATCGGAGTTTTCGAAGACAAGAAAATCCTGCATGTAGGAATCGCGATCCATGATTTCCCGACTAGATCAGAACCGTCCGTCAGCAGCGCCATTTGGCGAGAGATCCCGCAGAGTCAAGGATCGGGGAACTGAAAGTCCCGTGCACATGACAACAGGAATCGCGATATCCCGATACGGGATTTCCCAATGGAGTTAAGGACCGTAGTGGGGGACAGGTGTCGAAAGGTCAATCCTTGTAGGGAGACAACTCCAAGTGGCATTGGCATATCGCAAACTCGGAGGTTCGTGAGTTGGAGCCGCAAAAATTTGCATCCAGAGTTGCGAGATCGAGAGAAGCGATATCTCAGCAATCGCCGGTTAGCGTGTGGGACCGCAAGAGCAAGTGGATTGTAGGTGGCAGGCTTTCGCGATGGGGAACTGACTGTTGACAGGTCAACGACCATGAGTCATCGGGGATCGGAGAATCGCGAGTCCGGAGGAGGCCTGTACATTGACGTCACAAACCCCCAAACCCCAATGGAAATCTATACAGCTGTGGTCATATGGTTGTAGGTCACGTGGACCATTGTATAGCTCGGATGGGCTAGCGCATAAGGTGCATCGGAGAATCGGAAATTGGGGAAACAATTTACACAGGGTCACAGCTCATGGTCACTGGGGAAAGGGAAAGAGCTATGAAAAAGGGGCCAAAGGCATCGGGCTTTAGTCACAGGGAGGCCCGTCACAACCTCCAGTTGCCATTGGACCCGACCTCGATCCTGGTCTTCGCTTGGAGTAAATGAAAGAAGGAAGGGGTGGTTGAAACCTCTCTTCATTCATTAAGTGTGAAGTATGGAGAGTCTGGTAAGCAGTCTGCTCGAGAGGGTCCTGTGTACCCAGTCTTTCAGAAAATCCGTGCCAAGTCCTCGACTAGCCGAAGGAGGTCTGTACACACTAATTTTGCATTTACTGATTCAGCTACTCCCCTGCGGGAGCCATGCGCAGTTAAGGTAGTGTCCGACAAAGAATATCAGTATGAGTTTGACTGAAGGGACGCCAAGCCTTGGGAGACTGGGAACGCCTCTGCTAGGCGTTCTTCTCTAAGTATATAGACTCAGTCTTTGTATTTTGTAAGCATCGATGGTAGAGCAGAGCTCCCTACTATAAAGTTTTAACAGATATTCTAGTTTTCTGGGTATGCATTTGTATTTGAGATTTCTTGTTTTATGACAAAAATTTTCCCTAGCTTGTCTATGTTTTCCTCTTATACCAGAGAGTTCATGATTGACTGATTCTCGCGAATTATTGTAGTCGTGTGATGATGAAAGGTTCATTGTTGTATGATTGCATTCCCTGGTTTTGCGTTTGAATGTAAAATGATATTGCCTTCAAACGTCTTCTTCTACAGTCTGTTAGTAACTTGATGTTAGTACCAGACCTCTACTTTTCTCTTATATAAGCCTTCTGCCTGTCTCACCATATACTACAACTCACTGTCTGAAGTTTATATAAGACCTCACCCACCCATGCATGCCTAGCCTAGTTTCGGAGTTGAAACAATATTGTTTTGAGTTGGCTTCCATTCGGTCACCCCATCTATAAACCTCTGTGACATAAAACTGATGGGCGTCGGGCTCTGCTCCTGTTAGCAATCCAGGAGTGACTTCCGTCGCCAACATTTCTGGTGCCGTTGCTGGGGACGAAGTTGAATATTTTCCCTGGGATTGAACGACAATGATAAAATGATTCTGAAGGTGCATCAGATATCAGAATTATCAAGATTGCTACTATGTACCTGGCGAATCCATTGTGACGACTCCGCTGGGAAGAACCTGCTCTATCAATTGTGGCTTTCAGAGGCAGAACACGCGGTCTCATCCAAAACTGCCCCTAGCTACACCTCAAACTGATCCAGAGGTGGTTCTCAGACAAGGAAAGGCCCCTGAAGAAGAAGCTTCCACCATCGAAGCAGGTAATCCGCCATCTCCTTCTGTAAAATGTTCGTTTTCTCCCCCTCAGTTTCTTGATAGACCTCCTTCACAAGCTTCCCGTTTCCTGAATTTTGGGAGTGTTCCTGCTGATTTTTCCCCTCTTGGTCTGGGATTGGAGGGGGAAATCCTTGTCACTCCCCTCTCCTCTAAATATCTACCTTGGCATAGACCTGCAACCACAGAATATTTTCCCACTCCTGCACAAGGAGGAGCACCTACTGACTCGAGCTCGTTAGCCTTCTCCTTGAATCCCCTCTTGTTTCCCACCCCACTCCGAGGTTCATTCCCGGTAGCCCCTTCGCAAAATCCTTCTCCTATGAGTTCTCCTCCACCTAATATTCCTATGGCCGGAGCGAATCCCCCCATGACCAAAATAGAGGTCATCGTAGCCGCTAGATACACTCCCCTCGTGCTACCACATCCTCTCAATTCCCTCCCACCAGAAGGATACCTAAAGCCGCTACCCAAGTTTACAGGCGAGGGGGACGTAACTGCTGAAGAGAACCTAGCAGCCTTTTACACCTTCGCGGATGATAATGTTATCATGCACACAGACGTATGGATGAGAATTTTTGTCCATAGTCTCCAAGGAGAGGCTAGAAAATGGTTCAGGGCCTTGCCTCCTGGATCGACTGATGGGATTAGAGCTTTAGATAATGCCTTTTTAAGACAATGGGGAGATAAAAAAACACTTCATGTATTACATGACAGAGTTTGGGTCATTGAAGAGAAAGGAAGGAGAGTCTGTTTCTAACTTCTCCAACAGGTTTAATAAAATGTACAACAGAATCCCTGCTGAGATAAAACCCTCCGAAGCCTCTGCAATGATCACTTACTCCAGCACCTTTGATACTGATTTTTTCCTACTATTGAGAGAGAGAAGAGCTGCTACACTGGCCCACATGCAGGATGCATCTGTGGAGGTAGAATCCAACATATTGGCTGTCAACCGACTCAGGAATGCAAGTGATAGAAGTACGTCCAAGAACATGCCTGAAGCTTCCTCATCCAGTTCCTCTCCCCTGCCCCATCAGACAGATGAGACATCTAGAACATTAAAATCACTTGCTGCCAAGATAGAAAGGTTGGAATTAGAAGGGAAGTCCATGTATAGAAGTCCCCAAAATAATGATAATAGAGGTTTCAGATGACCTGCTAACAATATGCCTCAGGTTTTCCCGAGGGAACAAAGGGGAAAGGACAGAGAAGATAAAAGGGTTCAAGCTCCCCTCCAAAATAACCTAGTTGATCATGAGGAGGGAGAGGAGATAGACGAGTTTGGCCCTGAAATTCACTGTATTGAGGAAGCTTCCCCTTTTCCTCATTTGACGCAGTCCGTGTATGAAGAATCACTGATGAGTGCTCAAATTCATGAGTTGGGGAAAGAACAGAGGGCCAGTCACACTTCTAACAGGTATAATCTCAGATCGAGAAGGAAAGAAGGAGACCTCAACAGATTAGACCATCCCCTCATAGCAAAGAGGCCTACTAAAACTGCAGCAACCACAACTAAAGAAAAGAAGACTTAGAGTGCTTCACCAGCAACCAGAGAACCTGTCACTGAGGTAAGAGAAGCTCCTAAACATACCCCCTCCTTCAATTTTGAACATGAGATTCAGAAGATTAGGATTCCTGTACCTCTCTCTGAGCTAGTTAAAAATGAGGAATTCAAAAGGTCCCTCTCCAAGCTGCTACAATCTGAATCCCCCCATCCCCCCTCTAACTCAGTAAACCTTCAAGATGAGAAGCCAGCCGTCATATTAGGCCCCATG
>SNQJ01S0208124.1:16213-28911 GCA_010110895.2 Picea sitchensis
AGTGGATAGAAGCTGTCCCCACCAGAAGTGCATCACACAAAGTAATTATCAGCTTCCTGGAGGATATCATAGCCCGATTTGGCTGTCCCAGCAGAATCGTTACCGACAATGCTGCTTCTTTCAAATCTGAACCTCTAATTAAGTTCTGTGAGCAGTTCCAGATCTCGCTAAGTCACTCCACCCCCTACTATCCCTAGGGAAACGGTTTAGCAGAATCCTCTAACAAAAGCCTGATAAAGATCATCAAAAGAGTGTTGGAGGATAACATAAGAGCCTTTGATTCAAAGTTGAAATTCTCTCTGTGGGCCGATTGTGTCATGACGAAGAAGTCTCTTGGCACTTCGCCGTTTCAACTAGTCTACGGAGCAGAGGCAGTTTTCCCTACTCAGCTCGCCTTACCTGTGGCGAAGTTCTTTCAAGACTACGAGGGAGAACCATATCATATGGTCAGAAGAATTCATCAGATAGTGGAGGTGCAACATATCAGAGAACAAGTGAGAGACACAGCTTATAGTCATCAGCAGAAGATCAAGCAAGCTTTTGACAGAAAGGTCAAGAAAAAGGAGTTCGAGGTCGGGGACTTGGTATTTAAGTGGGACGCACCCAGACAGGATAAAGGCAAGCACAACAAATTTGACGCCCTCTGGATCGGCCCCTTTAAAATCTCTGAGATTTTCTCCAACAACACCTATGAGTTGCAGGATCTGGAAGGCGAAGAGGTTTTCAACAGCCCAGTAAATGGGCATTTTTTGAAAAAATGTTTTATTTGAGCCTTAGATGGCTCCTCTGTTTGCAAATTTTGTCTTTTAGTTCCTTGTCTGGTTTCTTTTTGTATGTTTTCATCCTAATAAGTGACTCCATAGCCCAATAGCAAGGCACTGAAGCTGCAGAAGGAGTTCTTGGAGCATCGCAGGGACGACTCTATCCTCCATGGAGCCCAATGTTAGCGATATTTCTTGTCTCGGGATTAGGCGTACCCAGGTCTGCAGTTTGCACAGGAAGCACCTGAGCATATCACGAGAGAATCCCATTTTGTAGCAGCAAGTAAATCAAGCGAGTGGGCAAAGTTTTGTCTTCACCAGTCGAGAACCATCCTCAAAGAAAATCGATGGCCAGAATCTTACAGAGGAGATCGACGAAATCCCGTCAGCCGTTAGATCTCGAGAAGTTGCACTGGGGTTAAGCCCTAGTATGAAGAGGAGGAAATTCGGGGTTTAGTTCATCGGAGAATCAGAGTTTTCAAATACAAGAAACTCCTAAATGTAGGAATAGCGATCCACGATTTCCTAACTAGATCAGAACCGTCCATCAGCAGCGACACGTGGCGAGAGATCCCGCAGAGTCGGGGATTGGGGAACTGAAATTCCTGTGCACATGACAACGGGAATCACGATATCCCAATATGCGATTTCCCGATGGAGTTAAGGACCGTAGTGGGGGACAGGTGTCGGAAGGTCAATCCTTGTAGGGAGACAATGCCAAGTGGCATCGACATATCGCGAACTCGGAGGTTCGTGAGTTGGAGCCGCAAAGATTTGCATCCAGAGTTGTGAGATAGCGAGAAGCGATATCTCAGCAACCACTGGTTAGCGTGTGGGACCACAAGAGCAAGTGGAATGCAGGTGGCAGGCTTTCGCGATGGGGAATCGACCGTTGATAGGTCAACGAACATGATCCATCGGGGATTGGAGAATCGTGAGTCCGGAGGAGGCATGCACATTGACGTCGCAAGCCCCAAAACACAGATGGAAAGCTATACAACTGCATTCATATGGTTGTAGGTCACGTGGACCATTGTATAGCTCGGATGGGCTAGCGCATAAGGTGCATCGGAGAATCGGAAATTGGGGAAACAATTTACACAGGGTCAAAACCCATGGTCACTAGGGAAAGGGAAAGAGCTGCGCAAAAGGGGCCAAAGGCATCGGGCTTCAGTCACAGGGAGGCCCGTCACAACCTCCAGTTTCCATCGGACCCGACCTCGATCCTGGTCTTCGCTTGGAGTAAATGAAAGTAGGAAGGGGTGGTTGAAACCTCTCTTCATTCATTAAGTGTGAAGTATGGAGAGTCTGGTAAGCGGTCCGCTCGAGAGGGTCCTATGTACCCATTCTTTCAGAAAATCCATGCTGAGTCCTCGACTAGCTGAAGGAGGTCTGCACACGCTAATTTTGCATTTACTGATTCAGCTACTCCCCTGTGGGAGCCATGCGCAGTTAAGGTGGTGTCCAACAAAGAATATCAGTATGAGTTTGACTGAAGGGACACCAAGCCTTGGGCGATTGGGAACACCTCTACTCGGCGTTCTTCTCTGAGTATATAGACTCAGTCTTTGTATTTTGTAAGCATCGATGGTAGAGAAGAGCTCCCTACTGTAAAGTTTTAACAGATATTCTAGTTTTCTGGGTATGCATTTGTATTTGAGATTTCTTGTTTTATGACAAACAGTTTTCCTATCTTGTCTATGTTTTCCTCTTATACCAGAGAGTTCGTGATTGACTGATTCTCGTGAATTATTGCAGTCGTGTGATGAAGAAAGGTCCATTGTTGTATGATTGCATTCCCTGGTTTTGCGTTTGAATGTAAAATGATATTTCCTTCGAACGTCTTCTTCTACAGTCTGTTAGTAACTCGATGTTAGTACCAGACCTCTGCTTTTCTCTTATATAAGTCTTCTGCCTGTCTCACCATATACTACAACTCACTATCTGAAGTTTATATAAGACCTCACCCACCCATGCATGCCTAACCTAGTTTCGGAGTTGAAACAATATTGTTTTGAGTTGGCTTCCATTCGGTCACCCCATCTATAAACCTCTATGCCATAAAATTGATGGGCGTCGAGCTCTGCTCATGTTAGCAATCCAGGAGTGACTTTCGTCGCCAACAAATAGATTAGACAGTTTAGGAAGCAGGAGGGAAAATAGATATAGACACCCTCATTCTTGTATTCATTGTAACATAATCATAAGCATAGAAGAGGAGAAGATATCTGTAGAGAGAGCTGTAGAGAAGAAGTCCATGTACAGGAGCTTTGAATTAATATATGAATCTTTAAATCAGATTTCATGGTGTTATGATGTTTTCTGTCTTTACATGGTGAATGGTATGTTCATGGTTGTTTTATTCTCTTTTTTATGCATTTGCTTTAATACTATGTGTATGTATGATTTCATGTTGAATGTTTGAAGTTTGAAAGAGAGAGAGCGAATGAGTTTCAATTATTTTTCTTCCCGAGAGAGAAGTTCTTGCAAGGAGTGCAGTGAAGCATCCGCAAGGAGTGTGTTGATGAAGGTTCAAAGTTTATCTTTGAAAGCTCAGGAGGGATATCGTTGTTCTCATTCCAATAGAAGTGTAAGTGAAGCATAGTAGTCGTGCAAGGTGTGCACAGGCTGGTTGAAATATTAGGACTTACAAACTAAGGGAAGGATTTGAGGACTGTTGTTGCAAGAGGTGCACGGAGTCAAAGAAATCAAATACTTAGAAGTATTTGAAAGTCTGCCACAAGGAGTGCATGCAAGAGTTCTTTTAAGGCCTGAAGTTTCCAAGAGAAAGCTTAGGAGGGTTAACGCCATCAAAGTGTTCAAAGGAGGAAGGAGACTGAAATACTTCAAAGGGAGATGAGGGTCAAAGTCATCTAGGATAAGTAAAGTTCATAAGGGAGAACCTTGGTTTATTTCATAGAAGTTGTCCAGGAGAAACGAGCGGTCAAAATTCTCTGTGGAGAATTCGTGAAGTCGTGAGGATCTTGGGATTCCAGTGAAGCTGCAAGAAGGATAAGCGTTAGATGAATCCACCCTTAGAGAGGTAAGAATCAACGTGGATCATTTATCATGCATTGCACAAGTCGTCAGATCATTTTGTCATTTCAGGGATCCTGAGGACAAGGATTGGAGCGCGGTGGAACGAAAGTCCCTAAGTCACGAGTTGCGATAGGAATCAACGTGGAGCTTCAGGATTTCAGTATTTTGGAAGTTCGACACTTTGGAAGTTCGGGGTTTGAGAGGAGTTAGTTTCAAGTGCAGGAGTTGCAAAGTGGCGAGAGACAAGAGCTCGTGTGAATGCATGGCACATCTGTCAGGTGGGGACCGCGAAGGTGACAGGTGGCGTGTACTCGTGCATCGAGGGGTCAACCTATAGTTGCCCTATCGCATCTCAGGATTTCGCAAAGGAGGAGCACCAAGGGTCTACACTCCAACTCGTGAGGTTGCGAGTTACGAGAAGTGTGAAAGGGAAGTCAAACTATCGCCGACTATTGCATATCAGGATTTCATAGGAAAAGAGCATGAGAGCTCAATGCTTGTGCCAAGGCCAGTTGTGGTCGTGTAGAGGTGAAGCTTGTACCTTGTGCCTATTCGCATAAGGGGGTTTTAGAAGGACCTGTGGAGAAATTCATTGAAGGTTCTGATAGGGATTCGAAAGAGCCACTTCGGCTGAAGGGGATTTGAACGATCCTGTGAGCGGATCTCGACCTGAGGGTTCATGGGTCTGTGTCACTATGGATAATAAGAAAGGAACCATCCGTGTATTTATGGAATTTCATGCCATGAAAAAGGCATGTCCTAAAGACAAATTCCCGACACCTTTCATCGATCAGATCCTCGATGAGTGTGTGAGAAGCGAAGTATTTTCTTTTATGGATGGATTTTTAGGGTATAATAAAATTTAAATAACACCTGAGGATCAACACAAGATAGAATTTATTTGTCCTTGGGGTAATTTTGCATACCAAAAAATGCCTTTCAGCCTTAAAAATTTCATAGAAACCTTCCAACGCACCATGAATTTCACTTTTCATGATTTTAAACACATAGTTGAAGCTTACCTTGCCGATCTTGTTTCTCACTCTCGCAAGAGAGTAGATCATGCTACGCACCTTCGACTTGTTTTTGAAAGATGTCGTTACTATAGAATCTGGTTGAACCCTCACAAGTGCATATTTTTCATTAAGTCTAGTCATATTCTTGTATTTCTAGTTTCTTAGACAAGGATCATGGTATATTCACTAAAGGTTGAGGCAATACTTTGATTTCCTCCCCTATAGACGATTAGACAAATTCAAGGTTTACAGTGGAAATCTAACTTTCTTCATCGGTTTATAATGAACTATGCCAATATCATTAAAGGTTTCATGCATCTCTTGAAGAAGGACACCCCTTTTATCTGGAATGAGCAAGCCCAAGAGTCCTTCAATGCTTTGAAGAAAGCCTTGGCATTGGTGCCTCTGTTGAATCATCCTGACTACATTAGAGATGACTTTCTTTATATCGTTGTGTCTGAAGATACAATTGGTATGGTTCTGGTTCAGGAGGACGATGAGCTCCATGAGAATGTCATCTACTATCTTAGTCGAACCTTAGTCGGTCCTGAGTTTAATTATTCTCATGTTGAAAAGCTAGCTTTGGCTGCCGTTCATGCAGTCCAAATTTTGCGTCACTATATATTAATTTGCAAGACTACTGTGGATGCTGATGTCAATCCATTTCAATACATCCTTACCAGACGTATCATAGGGGGGAAATACAATAAATGGATTGTCATTTTACAAGAGTTTGATATCGATTTCTCTTCCACGAGATCCAAGGATGTCATCCATGTTGATTCATTTGTAGACAAACACATTTTTCTCATCTCGTCATTCGACTCCTGGTATGGAGACATTGTCCTCTATCTTCAAACCTTGAAGTTCCCTTAGCATCTCTCACGAGATGACCAACAACGTGTAAGGTACCAAGCTAATAAGTATACTATCGTCGGTGACACGTTGTATCACCGAGGAATAAACAATATCTTACGTCATTGTTCAACTCATGGAGAGGCTGATTCTATCCTGAATGATTGCCACAATGGGGCTTCTAGCGTTCATCTATCTGAGTTGGTGACAAGCCAAAAAAATATGCGAGTCAGTTATTTCTGGCCTACAATATTTAAAGATTGTATTGAAGTGGTTAAGAAGTGTCACCCCTGCCAGGTTCTCACTCGAAAAATGCACTCGCATCCATACCCTCTTCACCTAGTCATTATTGTTGGTCCCTTCACCCAGTGGGGGGTGGACTTTGTGGATTGCAACCCAACTATGGCTAGGGGGCATACACACATTATCATGACCATCGACTACTTTACTAAGTGTGTTTATACCATTGCCTACGATTAAATCCTATGGGAATACTGTCGCCTTCTTCGTATTCAATCAGATTATCGCCCAGTTCGGTATCCCGAGTGAGATTGTCATTGATCATGTCAATCACTTTTAGAACAAGATGATGGAAGAACTAGCAACTAAGTTGGGTTTTAGAAATGGTCATTCTTCTCCTTATTACCCCCAGTAAAATGGATAAGTAGAGGTCATCAACAAGTCTCTCAAGACCATTTTGCAAAAAAATGTTAGTTAGAGTAAATCCAACTGGCATATAATGCTATATCCTACACTCTGGGCATACCAAACCTCGGTCAAGGCTGCCACCGGATTTTCCCATTTCTAGTTAGTACACGGTGTGGAGTCGATTTTACCTATCAAATGTGAAATCCCTTCTCTTAAGTTGGCAGTCTCACTCCTACCTTCCACTTATGATATTGAACGATGCCTTGTACACCTAGAGAGTCTTGATGAGTAGTGTCAAGACGCCTCTACAACTATTGAGGTGAAAAAAATACGTGTCAAGGTCCAATATGAAAATTATTTCTGTCCTCGGTTATACGTTGAGGGTGACTTGGTCCTCTTGTATGATCAAGCCAAAGAACCACTGGGGGCAAGCAAGTTTAAACCCATGTGGCATGGACCTTACATCGTGCGACATGTGTTAGAAAAATGAGCCTATGAGTTAGAATTTTATGAAGGGAATAGGTTGGTCGAGCCTAGAACTGGGATGCACTTGAAAACATATTACGCTTGAGCTCCAGGATTGGGCATAACTCTTTGTATACTATTGTAATTTAGTGTATATATCTTTTTCCTTTATTTTTTGTCTTTGGGTTGCTTATTGATTTTTCACATGGTTCACAGATGTCAATAGAGTCTTCGGTCTACCTACGATTCGTAGATGAAGCCAATCATCATACACAGAACTTGGTTTCCACCGCTTGGGTAGTTTACTCACCCGAGGGTCTACTGGTGTCTTCAACTGGCGTATACCTAGGGCCATCCATGAACAATGTGTCCGAATATAGTGTCGTTATAGAACTTTTGCGTGATGCTATCTCACTTGGTATTCTCTCTTTAGAGGTTTTCCTGGGCTCCCAGTTAGTAGCATGTCAGTTGAGTGATAGTTACCATGTGCGTGATCCTACTTTACTCCTACAATTCCTACGGGTACATATTTTAGAACGACAGTTTGATTTTATTACATATAATCATATTCCTAGGAGTTCTAATCATGTATATGATGCTTATGCTAATTTCATTTTAGATTTTCATTTGTCACATAAGTAAAGGAAAGAAAACCATCTCATGAATGTATACATTGTAAAATATAAGTAAAGTCGAAGATCCCTTTTTATATATATTTCAAAAAATATGGTGTTTATAGTACAACATTGGGGTTAATACCCTCAATACACATATACAATAGGTACTACAATATCCCACAACATCTACGCCTGTGGCATCAGAAGTGTGTCATGGTAAAAAAATTCGGTGTTTGCGAGACGCTGAAAGAGTCGCATCCATGATCTGGGTACACCAACCACCTGCTTCTACATGGCTTCAGGCAGATCCTCTACCTGAACCATGGAAATCTTGTGAGTCAAATGCGATAGGTCTCCCTGCACGTTTTGTAGGACTCTCTCAGCTCATCCTCCTGCCACCTCGTCTCTCTAGTTCCTCCGTCGATGTCGAGGAAACCCTTTCAGTCTTCGCGGACCATGTCTGCATTACACAAGTGTCCAGTTAATACTTAAGTACCATCCAAAAAACGTTTTTGTTCTACTGTATAAAAATACAAAAAAAATGAAATATTTAAAAACATTTGAAATACCTATGTCACCGTAAGAGGTCCCTGGTGGGAGTGGCATGTCCATATCTCCTCAGAAGTCTATCCCTGCATAGGGATAGTCATCTAAGGCAATGACCTGTTGCTGCCACCAGTAGAATAAATCCTCGTTGTAGGGTGTCGACACCCTACCTCCCCCCTGCCGCCTCATTACCTTGATCCACCATGCCATGGTTGGATTGTGAGGTCCTCTAGGAAGAATATCAACTCTAGGTCCTAGACCTAGAACTCGTTCGAAAAAGAAACTATGTAGGATAGAAGCAAACCCGCAATTCTCTTACTCCCTTGTTTGCACTCTGTCAACTGTCTGTTCATATTTTCCAGAAGTGAGGTACACCAATCATATACTGTGGGTCTCATACACTATACTACATAGAACATGAGTTGCCTCGATGCCTGGTGCAACAAGGCTGAACCTGTGATCCTAGTCAATATGAGCACAATAATCTTCAGAATGATATTGTTTATTGCCCGGATAGGGAGTGTTGGTTTTTGTAGTTTTAACCAAGGATTCTTGCAGATTTCAATGTTATGTTGGTCATTCATCACCACGGGTAGGTATTTTTATTACCCATCATATAGGATAGGTATCAATTCCATCATGAATTTTCACATTATCCTATAAATGTCACTTTTTATGCCTTAGGTACGGATCCATTTGTTATGAAACAAAGCCTTCCATATACTATAAGTCGTGTCGTTATCAAGTGGTAGAGACTTATCGAACATGGGTGCCCTAGTTAGATCCCCTGCTGCATTTGGTTCCCATGCAAATATTTTTCCATAAGACCAAGAGTCCCTCATAGCTCATACATGACTTTATGTTGAGCCTCATTTCTCATTCATAAACATGTGGCCTTATACCCCGAGGACTCCCAATGAGTTTAATTTAAGCTCTTTTCCAACTTGTCTATAAAAAGCGAAAATATTGTTGAGTGATTTGTCCCTTTCACACTTGTTAAGTTGGACTTGAAAGGTCATGAGTCTTAGTTAATCTATTTTTTGACTCGTTTTCAAAAAGAGAAAAGATTGTCGAGTGAACTTGTCTCTTTCACACTCGTAAATTGGATTTGAAAAGACGTCTATTTGGCACAAGTATATCCCTTTTTTCACACCAAGTAGACTAAAATTCATAAAAAAGGACATTTTTTGGCGTTAAGTTGTGATTGCATCTCATTCCCTTGCTTGCAGTATTGAGCCTATAGTCGGTTCTCGATTTGCGTTATAAATCGTTTTCCTCAGTATTTTTGCATCCTCAACCAAGCAGAGCCTTGTTTATATCCTTCACAATTGGACACCTTATACCTAGGAGGGAACATTCCCCCAAGTGTCCATCTCCCACATGCATCTCCTTGCATTAATAATAGGTATGTTCCACTGCTGCAACTAGTTTTTCTTACTTGTGACACTCATTTCCTCCTCTATATCATACCATTCATTTGTCTATTAAAAAACAAAAAAAAAAACGGGCGGGAAGGGAGTATTATCTTATGTTGGCAGTAGTCGTGTCACCTTTGAACAAAGAAAAAAGTTATCGAGTCCATTCATCATCATAATTTTGGGATTAGCATGGCGTTAGGAAGCTGAGATCGTTATAGAGTCTTTTCCACTGACTGGTTACTCTTCCAATCCCTATGGATGATTTCTTTGATGCCTCCTACATCTCATGGTTTCATCATCAGGTCTGTGTTGCCGGAGTCCTCCATATGTCTCATGCTCTTGTTCAAAGTATGTCTATCAACCTGTGTCAGACACTCCTCAAAACTCTTGACTTTGCATGTCGGCCATACCCTCAATTTGTCTCAGAATCACATGATATTGTAGTCCTATCATGCACCCTGGGCCTACTTTCATCATTGGTAGGTAACCTTGAACCCAACAGTCAACATTTCATCATTGGTCGTTGACTGGTTGGTTTCCCTTGTGTTTTCCAACAAGACATCTATTCACACATTGGGATTCGTTCAATGTCTTGGACGCCATTAGCCTTATTGGTGGTTTACTCACCTTTGTCAATAGTTTTCATCATTGGTTGTTATTCAGAGGGTCTTTTTCATGTACCACTTGCACTTGGCACACATGAAAGATGCACAGGGTCGTTGCTTCGTGAAGATGTTTTTCGTCCAATTTCCACCAAATTGTGACACTCCTGCTTTGCACCTCGTGCTGACTAATGAGAGATTCCTTAATGCTCTCCTTTCAGTGGGTCTCTTTCCATCAAATTAATCTCATTTATTATGGAAATGAGACCTAGAGTCTTATGAGTACCTTGAATCTTGCAGTCATCAGTGGCAAGCTCTCTCACCATCGACAGTTGGGAATACATCAATGTCTCATGATCAATGGATTCTTCAGGTGTTCAACTCCGACTCCTATATTCACACTTGTAAGAATGTACTTGGTGCCTTGATACCTCCTTTCATTATTGGTAGGTTGTCTTGTGTTTGTTAACGATATACCTCAATGACCGGTAATCAAACAATGTCTTATTGTGTTCGACCTTAACTCCTTTATTCACATGATGTAGACTTGCACCCTTGGTGGATTGCATAGAAGACTTGAGGACATCACTATGTGGTTGCAACTTTCCTGAGTTGTTGCTTCTTTTTCATTGGATCAATACCTATATGACTTCAGTGATCATGGGAGATCAAATTGTACTGCATGGTACACATATATCTTCATATTGGTTTTGAGACTGGTTCTACTAGGCCTTGTTCATGACTATGATAGCTATTGGCATGTAACTACATTTGTATTTTCCTATTCATGGCCACAAACACTTGTTTGGTATATTTTTCACATGAATATGCAGTGTAATTTTATTGGCATCCATGGATGAAAAGTCAGTGCAGAATGTAATGAGAAACGAGTTCGTCCAGCTGGTCCCCTACCACTCCACTTATGGGTTGTTTTTAATGTATTTCAGCCATCATAGATACTCCTCTGACCTCACACATTAGGGGGCATCTGTTATAGCAAGATTTTCCTCACCCTATGCAATCTTGCACATAGGGCCTAATTCCATTTCCCTATGCAGAATTATCTTCCCTGTTGATAAAATCCAGAGAAAAAAATTAATATTTTTCCACATGTACGCATCTTTCACACTATACAACATGCATATACGCAGGTTGCTCCACTACAACCCGCAGACAATGGGATTTGTGCCAGAAAATGAAAATTAATGTCGACTTTCCATGTCACGATAGGAGATCTATGATCCTTGGACTTCCATATACTGGAAAAGTTCTGACTCATCCCTTCAGTTCCATTTTGAAGGCTATAAATGGGCCAATTCTGAGCTATGGAAAAAGGGAGAAATAATTCAACTTTGGGAGCAAAGTTACTCTAGAGAAATAATTTACTTCGTATTGAGTTTGCATCCCTTTGTCCTTTAAGTCTGAACACATTGTCCAACCCCCAATCTCTTCCCTTATTGATTGAGAACCTCATTGTTTTTCTCTTATGAGCTTGCCTTTGGTGGAGGATTGAAGTGGTGGAGGCCCAGCTAGAAGGAGCTTAGTTTCTCAGTTCTTAACCGTGTTGACACAGAAGTTTGTAATATTTTTGCTTCTGCTGATCATTTATTAATACAAATACTCCTTTCCTGTCTAATTGATATCTTGCAAATATGTGAGTTATTATCCATGAGCATATTTGTTATGTTTATTAATGGATTATGCTATCTAATGTGATAACCTTCTATATTATCACCATATGATTTCTTTGTTTGTTTGTTGAGAACTTGTTGCAGGTATATATCTTTGAGTCGAAGTGCTCAACGATGGACTTCTTCGAACATCTGGATGAGGTAGGGCTCTTTCTTATCTCACTTGCATATTGGTTTATATAGCATGTTTTTGGGATAGAGTTTCTTTCTGCAGTCATTTTCGTTTTTTGTGGTTTACTCGAGCCATAGAGATATTTTCTTCGTAACACTATGATCGAGACGTTAGGTACCATCGCTGACCATACCTTTAGTATTTTCATAGATCCTGGTGTTATAGAGAGCTTTATTTCTGGTGCAACACTAAAAAAGAATTAAGGTAAAGGCAAACGAACAGGACGAATCTAGCTAGGTGGAATTGGATTTAGGTGCCAAGAAGAAGGTTCGAGGAAAGGTTATGGACTATAGACTCAAAATGTGATATTTCATGATGAAGGCCAACCTGTACGTCACGATCTTAGGATATTACGACATCGTGATCGATATGGACTGGTTGGAATTGCATGATGCAATACTCAACTGTAAGACAAAACGGTTGAGTTTGAATGATGATGTGGGACAGAAACAAATGATTATAGGAAGAAACCAGGGAGTTTCCTTAAGGTTCATTTCTTCCCTACAACTATGAAAGAGCATTTACAAAGGATGCAAGCTATATGCAATCTTAGAACTAAATGATAAGGGTGTGGCAGAAGGAATAAAAAACCTTCCGGTAGTACGAGAGTTTGTGGATGTCTTCCCAGAAGAGTTATTAGGATTGCCACCTGAAAGAGACCTAGAATTTACCATCGACTTAAAATATGGAACTAAACTGATAGCAAGAATGCCTTATCAGATGTCGACCCCCAAGTTACAGGAGTTGAAAATGAAACCAAAAGAGTTGTTGGACCTAGAACAATATTACCAACTTAACGAGAACTTTTCTAAGTTCTCATTTTTTCAAGGGTCACATTTTTTACCTCGTTTTTAAAACCGGTGCTACC
>SNQJ01S0208125.1:0-16231 GCA_010110895.2 Picea sitchensis
CACTGTAGTATTGAAGTGTTGTAGGATATCTTGAATAGAGGCAAGGTTAGTTGAGTCAATCGCTCTCAAAAATATGTGCAACATGCATTTTGAATGAAGAAAAACATGATAGTAAGAGAATGCAGGTTCATTTAGTCAAAATTGAGCAATCAAGACAAGCATAAGAGATTTGTAGCTACATGATATGTTCACATAAAGTTCGACGAGCTAGAAAGTGTCACAACAACACAATATACAATATTGTAACATTTCTATGCTAATTGTCAATGAAGATGCACTACAAAAAACTAGGATTATTCTCACAATAGGCACATACAATATGTAGTGAGAGTGTAAGGGTCCATTAACAAACCACAATCATGCTACTACCATGCTAAAAACAAAACAAGTATTAACACAAAACAACGAGCTTCCAATAAGGAGACAATGGAAAGGAAACAATGGAGGTATGAAAAATAAGGAAAATGATAGAAGCATGAACATTACATGAGTAGGATGCACAACTCACATGCAAATATACACATAAATGTTCGACAAAATAGGGTATTCCCACCTAGGACAAACACCTTCAATAACCACTCATATAAACATATCAAAGATCATAACACCAATACTTTTATGTGGTTAAAATCCTTGAAGAGGGAAATAGTCCATGACCCCAACCAACAAAGCCACTTCAGGAAATATATTAATGCAGAAGAAAAATATTTTACAAGAGATTTTCTCACAATCAATCATCAACAAACAACCCTCCATGCTATTTATATAGAGATCATGGACTAATAAGGTGTTAAGCCACATATCATTCTAACCATTAAGGTCGAGGAGAATATGAGTTGTCAGATCACTCTATGTCTAGAACATGTTGTGACCGTCAAATTACATAACTCCAAATGCATAATAAAGAAACACACTTTAGGTAGTTATGTAATCCAACAATCATGATATGTTCTAGACATAGAGTGATCTGACGACTCATATTCTCCTCGATATTAACGACTATAATGATTCGTTGCTTAACACTCGATTGATCCATGATCTCTATTTAAAGAGAACAGAGAGTCATTTGTTGATGATCGATTGTGACAAACTCTCTTGTAAAATATTTTTATTTTGCATTAATATATCGCCTCAAGTGGCCACATTGGTTGGGGTCATGCATTGTTTATCTTTTCGATGGTTTTAAACATGTAAAAACACTAGTGTTATGATATTTGATATGGTTGTGTGAGTGGTTACTGAAGGAGTTCGTCTTGTGTGGGAATACCATGTTTTGTTGAATAACTTTGATACCATGTTTGACAAAATATGGTATTTCCACATAGGACAAACACCTTCAATAACCACTCACACAACCAGATCAAATATCATAACACCAATGTTTTTATGTGGTTAAAACCCGCGAAGAGGGAAACAGTTCACGGTCTTAGCCAATGTGGCCAATTGAGACAATATATTAATGTAAAAGAAAAATATTTTACTAGAGAGTTTCTCACAATTGATCATAAACAAATGACCCTCCATGCTCTTTAAATAGAGATCATGGACCAATCGGGTGTTAAGCCAAGGATCAATATAGTCGTTAAAATTGAGGAGAATATGAATTGTCGAAACACTTTGTGTTTAGAACATATTGTGATCTTCAAATTACATAACTACAAATGCATACTAATGCATACTAAAGAAACACATTTTTACTTAAAGACACATTAGACCAAGTTGATCTTAACCGACTCCTAAGTGTCTAAATATATAACATTAAAAAGATAAGGCCACAAGGCTACCATACCAAAACAATACATTGTGCTCAAATTGTACGTGAAGTAAACCACAACACCACTGATCAATTAGATGGTGTATGAACCCAACAAGAAGGATAAACAAGGGTAACAAACATTAGGGCTATTGGAAGCAATGGACAACAAATGAGTGAGTCAAATCACATGCCTAATCGATATTATTTTGTTGGCACAGGGGCAGACCCAAGGTTCAATGCTTAACAATGCACCAACAAAACCTTGACTACCAGCGCTTTTGGCAACACCTGTAAAGTAGGCGAAGTCTCACCCGAGGTAGAAGTAGGGGGGGTTACAGGACGCAAGTGTCTGTAACCAAGCTAGGACACGATTCTGTGATAAGAGCACTTCACATAATATTTTGTTAACGCTTAGGAAGTGAACATGCAATAGCTATTAACCTCATTAACATCATAGAGCATAATCAAAAACAGATAAGCGCAGTAACAACAAGTGATTATGCACCCTAAGCACTTAGCACGGTGAGTTAAGTCTAACATTCATTTACCCTTAACATAAGTAAAGTACTTAAGAAACAAAATATCTATCCATTACACATCATAATCAAATCACTAAGAAAATTCATAACAGAAATAACACAACACAAAGCAAACGACCATGAGACACTAGATATATGTGGTTCACCCCAAGGTGGGGCTACATCCACAAACCAATTTACCTCTTTATTATTTGCCAAAATATTACATCCAGTCACTCCTGTGCACTAAGCCACAGAGTTGAACTTCGCACAAGACATGAGATCTGCGCACTAAGCACTAGATCCTCCTTCTTCACCTTCCAAAAATAGGTCAAATGCATAGAGTCAGATTCTCTTATCACGACCCTTAACACCTTCTACAAAATCACAGTCAAGCACGAAGCCTTGACCACATACATTCCTTCGCACAAAGTTCTTTTGTTTCACACAAAACTTCTTCTTCTTCACTACATTCTTCTTTATTTATACTTTACAAACCCTTACAATAAGGCCTAAACATGGGGAAATCCCATGGGATGACATCCCATAAACCCATTAAAAAACCCTAGAGGACCCCTTATTGGGTCCAAATAACCCTCAAAATAGGTGAGATCCACAATCTCAGCTCCGCCTGGGCGCTCCTACTTCGACCAACGTGTCGAAGTCCAAAAGTGGTCCAAAAACTCCAAAAATGACCAAAGTTTCCCCAAAACTTGGTCAAGGGCCAACAGGCCCCCAAAACTCACTTGTGACTCATCCCGAGTCACTTAGGTATGGAAAATGTTTATTCAAAAGACTCTATATTAACTCGAGGTTCCTCAACTTACTGCCTCGCCTGAGCCTCCTGCTCAATGATCGCTTGGACTGTCTGCTCTGTAACAGGCCCTTCTAGGCATTTTTCTACTGCTGCAACTACTTGATCTAGTTGTGAACCCTGGCCATCGATCTACTCGAACACCTTGCAAGATTTGTCCTTCACAGGTTGTAACTTATATGTTACCTCCATCACCTTACCCTAGAGGGCAGTGATTTGTTGTTGTACTATGCATTTCTCTTGGGATCTCTTCATCCTCTCCATTGTTGTGAGCAACTTCATCTGGGCCTGCAATGAAAATTCTTGTTGTTGTGCCTCTTGTAACTGAGCTTCTAGATTCTTTAACTCTGGATCCTCAGTGAGGTGTTCATACGTCTATGCACTTCTGTCACTCAACTATTTACATGCCAAGGCTAGATATATTATACTTGCTACTGTGTTTTTGGGGGACTCCTCCCTCTGGTCACACACCTCCTGTGGGGTGCTCGACACTGTTCGAGCCTCCAGGTCAACTATCCTAGCCTGAAAATTTTGGAGGGTCTATGAAAGCTTCCCTACTTGAGCTTCGACAGGATCTTGCTCCTCCTGTACCAATCATGACACAGAGTGACATGATTTTCTTACTGCTTCTTTGACCACGACCTGCTTTGCGAGAAACTGCTCTTTTTCCTTCTGTAGTTGGTCTTCACCAACTCTCTTTTCCTCTTGAAGCTTCATCTGAAACTCTGCTTTCTCACTTTCATATGAAGCTACACTGTCCTGCGCTGCTCATAAATGTAGTAGGACTTTGTCTTTCTCCTTTTGCAAGGCTTCTGTAGCCTTCTCCTTCTCTTCCTAAGCTCTCTGGAACTTAGCTTATGTTTCATCAATAAGCCTTCTTAGCTGGGTTGCTCTTTCAATGGTAATTTCTCTCTTTTCCCTTCTGTATTCCTTCAAACCTGCCTCCAATACTTCGACCTGTCCTAGAGGTACTCCTTTAAGGTTAACCTCAACATCCAAGTTGGGGCTAGCCAGTAGTGCTGCGAGGGTGGGAAAATTGATGTTATACTGGGGGAGGGTGATCCAAATCCCTGGTTCACCTTGTGGAGTTGGTTCGTCCTCCAAGTCTACGGTCTGTAATGAGGAAGGCCCAGACAACATAGTAGACACTGCGCGGACCAAGAGAACGACCTGTTGCACTTCCTTAAACTCCCTATCAATCCTTTCGTATGACTCCACCTATTTCTCTTTGTATCTCTGCAACATGTCTTCAGAGTCATCCTCCATAGGTCTGCGGACCAGCCTAATGTCATCTTCAGTGAGAGTGGCTTCCAACTGTGGCTTATTAGCACGCGTTTTCTTTCTTGATGAAGGTTTCTTCAGATTAACTTTCTTCTTTTGTGGTATCATTGTCCCAATAGGGGGATCTTCAGGTGGTGTAGCTTCACCTCCTCCTTTCTCTTCTTCTCCTTCATCTCCTCTTCCATGTCCTTCTGCTTCATCTTCTCCTCCTCTGTGCCCTTGTTCTTCGTCTTCTCCTCCTCCTAGTGAGCCAAAGCCGTTATCTCCAAAAATTTTCTCTTCGTCCTATTTTTCACTCTCTATGTCTTGGACTTCAACCTACTTTTTTTGCTTCTTCTTCCCACTGGACTGTCCAACATGTTCATCTCGCGTAACCATTGAGATTTCTATAGTGTCAGTGTCAGATAACTTTGCATCGACGACCGATACAAGAAATGTTTTTGGCCATTCCTTTATAATCTGTTTCATATCTTCATCCCAGAGCTTATAGTATGAATGCAAGATTTCCTGGTGCTCATCTCTTCGTGCGTTGATGTAGATGAAGTGAGGATCAACGCGGAAATTTTCTATGGGTCGGTACTGATGCAGGGTATGCGGTGTCATATGAGGGAATGATTCAATGACGACTTTCAACTATTGATAATATCTGTGAAATGATTTGTTATGTCATTGGTATACCACAGGGTGGAAAACTGAGTGGCCAGGGGCTCTGTAGGTTTAATATTTGGAAAAGTAGCTCCTTCAGGCATTTTCCAAGCCACAAATGCGATCAAGATGATCAACCAACTATAGTGGAACTCATATCCTAAGTCCTGTGCTTCATGACAATCCTTTTCTAGCTCGTTGACAAGGTAGTTCACCCAGTTCATTTGTAGGCCCTCCACACACTTTCCTGCGAGGTCCACCACGAACCCAGTGACCTGTGTGGGGAGGTTCTTCCTCACTAGATTTCCAGCTAAGAGTATACAATAAAGGCACACTGCGCCATCCTAGATGGAGGCTACCTTGTAACCTCACTTCCCCTTTTCTACCTCTCCATAGGCCTCTTTGATGCGTTGTGCTAAAGATCGGTCTGAGGTATTCCTTGGGTAGAAATGTTGTGGGTCAAGACCCTTTAAGCTTAAACCTATGATCCGGTGGATCAGTACTGGATCCACAGTAATTATTTTGTCGAGCCATAGATATCTGCCATCATAGCACGACAAAATCCTGAAGGAGTTTAGCGCAAGCGTTAACCTCCTGGCGGCGACCAAAATGGGGAATCTTCATTACGTTCAATATGGTTGACTGTTCCAACCCCATATCCATGGTTGCGAGATGAGGTGAGGTTTCTTTCCAGTTGTCTTCATTAAGTAACGCTGAGGAGCTAGCATGGCGTAGTTCTTTCGGTATCCTAAGTTGAAGTCATTGTGCTTCAACAATAGGATCTGCCCTAACTGACTCCCTACTATGAGAATTCCTTTTAGAATGTATGTAGTGAACACAGAGTACTTGAAATCATGAGGGATACTATTACAGTTAACAACGCCAACCAGAGGCGGAATATATTTAGGCAGGATCGACGGGATCTTCTTCGCGTTAGCCAGATCACCGCAATGCTTACTTCTTTGTTCAATTACATGGTTGATGCGGGTGGAACGATGTCTGGTCGAAGGGGAAGCTTGTATTCCCCTAGTCGACGACGCTTTAATACCTTCAGATACATGTCTGTGGCCATGATTTTCCTAAGAACTTCCTCGACAGACTTCTCAAGGTCTCTAGGTTCGCCCGACATTCTTTCTTTTAACAGATAGCAGGTAGAAAAACAGATAGGTGGGGTATACTTTCAGATATCGATATGCAACACATTTTGACACTTGGACAATTATTGACTTAGATCAGTCAATTGCAGGTAGAAAAAAGTGGTCCCAGCGCCACGATCGACGAGTTAAATAAGTGGGGTGATCGTGACGGATCTTCCAACAGATAGGAACTAGAGTTACATGCTTCCATTGATGTAAATCTAGTCATTATGGCATGATCTCAATGTCCAAAAGCACTCCATAAACCCATAAATGTGTTTCATAACCATTTTTTAGCGTCATTCTAACGGTCGGGGCACCTCCAACGTTTATATAACTTCACCAGGGTGAAGTCCAAATCAACGCGGACTTGTTGTTCCAGCTAGGTTCAAACCCTGCAAAGCTGCCTCCTGCGAGGTTCCAGTCTGCGAAGTCTTCCATCTGGTTTCCTTAACTTCTTGTAAATTTTGCAACTTAGCCTTCTTTTTATTGAGCTTCCTTTCCCTCTTTCCTTTTATCTGAGTCTCTTTAACTATTTCTGGAATCCTCTTTCCATTTTTATTCTTATCTTCCCCTAGCGTAGTGGCTTCGCATTGTTGAGGCACCTTCAAAGGTTATGCAGTTAATATCCCTTTTCTTAACACTTCCTGAGTGGGCACACTTATCTCTTGGATATATAGGTCCTTCAAGCCTTCTTGCATTCTTTCAACCTTGATAGCTAATTATTTTCCTTTCTGTCTTTCCTGCATTGTTACTTTTCTCTGTTGCTTCAACTTATCCTCTTGTTCTTCTCGTAGTTGATCTATTTTCCTAGCTATGAAATCCCTTAACTCTTTCTTTTTCTTTTATGTAGCTTCTTCCTCTACTTTCCTTCTAATTTGATCCTTCTCAATCCAGTTCTTACCTAACAAAAGTGGGAAAGGGGCATTGTCTTCAACAAACCTAATGACTTCAAATTCTTCTGCGGTCGATGTTCCATGAACAATAATAGGCACAATAATTACTCTTCCACATAAATTTATCATCTTGCCCTTAAACAAGCCTATCCTTCCTAAATAAGGTACCACAGTAGGCTTTCCCAAAACTTCCCAAGTTTTTTCTGTCATAATATTCACTTGTGTTTCTTCATCCAAGACTATACAGTCTATGTCGAAGTCTTTTATTCTTGCACTTATGCGTTGTTTTTCTTTCATGCTTTCTGGTAAACTAACATCTTTATGAACACCCATTTTTTATTTCAACTATAATAACATAGTCTGAACTTCCTATGAACTTTTCTCTTTATGACTTCCTAACATACCCTTAGTCTCTTGACTCTTTTCATAATTTTCTTGTCTTATCTCCCTCCCTTCAACTTTAGCAATAATACTTGGGCAATCCTCAACCTCATGACCAACAACCTTACAACAAAGACAAATATGGCCTACCCCAGGGCATTCCTTAGAAATATGTCTCGGCCTTTTGCAATTATAACACAAAGTCAATCCCCTTTTTCTCTTAAATGTTCCCCAATCTTTTCTGTACTGCGCACAAGATCATAGTGTTGGGCCTGCAATATGCAAAAATTCTTTCTAGGTTCCTGCATCCACTTATTAGTCCAAAAACTCTTTCTATGCATAGGAATAACATATCTTTCTTCATTTCCATTAAATTTACTCAAATCAACTCTTTCTTTCAACTACGCCCTAGCCTTCATACTATGACATAATCTATTAAACACAATTAAATTCATGCTTTCAAAAAAAACATTTTCACTTATCTTTCTCTTACCAAAGCAGAAAGATTACCTCTTTTCTTCAGAACAACTTACTTTCTTGGCACAAAGCTTCGTAAGTTAAGTAGAGTACTACGCACTTCAACAACCAACCTACGCACAAATCTTTTTCTTTTTCTTCACTTCAGTTCCCAATAACCACAGTTTTAGGTCCCGACAATGGAACCATTTGTTGGCACAGGGGCAGACCCAGGGTTCAATGCTTAACAACGCACCAACAAAACCCCGACTACCGGCCCTTTCGGAAACACCTGCAAAGAAAACGAAGTCTCACCTGAGGTAGAAGTAGGGGGGGATACAAGATGCAGGTGTATGTAACCAGGTTGGGACACGATTCTGTGATAAGAGAACTTCACAGAATATTCTGTTAACGCTTAGGAAGTGAACATGCATTAGCTATTAACCTCATTAACATCGTAGAGCATAATAAAAGACAGATAAGCGTAGTAACAAGAAGTTATTATGCACCCTAAGCACTTAGCACAATGAGTTAAGTCTAGCATTCATTTACCCTTAACATAAGTAAATTACTTAAGCAACAAAATATATATCCATTACACATCATAATCAGAGCACTAAGAAAATTCATAACAGAAATAACACAACACAAAGCAAACCATGAGACACCAGATATACATGGTTCACCCCAGGGTGGGGCTACGTCCACAAACCTCTTAGCCTCTTTATTATTCGCCAAAATCTTACATCTAGTCACTCATGTGCACTAAGCCACATAGTCGAACTTCGCACAAGACATGAGATCTACACACTAAGCACTAGATCCTCCTTCTTCACCTTCCAAAAATAGGTTAAATGCACAGATCCAAATTCTCTTATCACGACACTTATCACCTTCTACAAAATCACAGTCGAGCACGAAGCCTCAACCACATATATTCCTTCGCACAAAGTGCTTATGTTTTACACAAAACTACTTCTTCTACACTACATTCCTCTTTATTTATACTTTACAAACCCTTACAATAAGGCCTAAACATGGGGAAAGCCCATGGGTCGACATCCCATAAACTCGTTACAAAACCCTAGAGGACCCCTTACTGGGTCCACATAACCCTCAAAATAGGTGAGATATGTGATCTCAGCTCCGCCTGGGTGCTCCTACTTTGACCATCATGTCGAAATCCAAAAGTGGGACAAAACCTCCAAAACTGACCAAAGTTTCCCCAAAACTTGGTCGAGGGCCAACATATTTCAAGAATGAAAACCACAACGTTGTCTTGATAAAACGACCAACTATGCCCAACAATGGACCATGCATAGAGGGCAGAGAAAATCTATGGACAATAAGTCGATGGAATAATGAATGCATACTTGACTCAAAGAAGGGAAAATTCATGTCTACCTAGGAAATACACGATCATAACATCATCATTTATGGAGTATGGATATCATAGTCAACATGATCAATATAATATCCAAAATAAACTCTAAGTAGTCAAAGGTTTCAAAAGCCATTGAATTTAATCATAACAAACATCAAAATGGGTAGAGATAACAGAGATAAGGTTATGAAATGCCAATGAAAGAGACCACACACTACTTAGAAAATGATATGTTAAGTGGAAACAATTGTTGAGAATTATAGCTCGGACATGAACTTTCGTACATGTTTAGTGTGAACATGCGAGAAGTAGTTCGATATGTTTTTGAAAAAGTAATTCTATTTTGAATTCACTTTAGTTAACAATTGAGTTTTATTTTTAACAGTTGAGTCTAAAAAATGTATTTTTATGCATGTATGAGTTAGAATAGGAGTAATCTTAGAAACAGATTATGGTTTTGGTCTCAGCTAAAACTATAAATACATGTCAAGATAGAGAGTTCAAACACACTTGAACACTTGAGCAGGTTGAGCAATAGAGAGGGAGAGAGAGCATGCATCCAAGAAAGAGACGTTTACAGTAGTATGTTGTCTCGTATAGTTTCATATAGTTGTACGGACAATACCATACAGATCCATGCATTCATACCGATAGAACCATATTGACGTCTGTGTAGTCTGTGCGGTTAGGCCGCACTCTCCTAACAAGATGTTCTAGTCACTTTGAGGTGTTTTTTGGTGTCCATGTAGCACTGTTTTTTGGGCAGCTTGTGGAGGTTTCTTTCTAAGTTTTTTGAAGGAACAAAAAGATTGTTTTGGAGTAATTACTTGTGTTGTGTGAAATTAATTTTATGCTTCCTCTATTTTATTTCTAGCTATTGTGTGATTAATGCTATGGTCTGAAATTTATTTCTGCAATAATTAAATTCAACAATAAACTTGTTTGATTGATATCATAAGGATTTTAGTCACCTAGGGCTTGGGGATTTTTCACTTGGTATCAAAGATTATTTCTTTGATTGAGATTCTTTAGAATTTGCAATGGTAAATCAATTGCAGGGAAGAAGGACTAGCAATGAGAGGGTTTCAAAGTTTTATTTTCAGAGTTCAGAGTTTGTGAAATATATCTAAGAGATGGAATTATATAGCCTAAGGTTTGATGACATATTGGACGGTTCCTTGAATTTATTATCATGGAAGGTGAGGGTTACACTCTTACGAGAAGATAATGATCTCTAGGATATTGTCAAGAACATTGCTACTCCACCTACATATCCACAGAAGTTGGTAGCTCACAAAAGAGGGTAGTGAAGGCCAAGCGGATGAACTTGGGTGTCTAAAGGACCATCTGATCCCTCATGTATCCTAGAAGAAGACAACGATGAATATGTTTGATGCCTTGGTTAATCTCTACCAAAGTCATAACATAAACAAGAAGATGACATTTCAGAACAAATTCAAATCCATAGTGATGACCAGATTAGACACATTCACCAGTTATCTTATGAAGATCACACAGATTTGTGATCAACTTGCAACAGTTGGGGAGAAGTTTGAATATGTGGAGCTAATGAACATGGCACTGGATGGTTTCCCAACTTTGTGGGAACCATTTGTCAAAGGTATTTTCACTCAGGAAAAGATTATTGACTTTGAGAGGCTTTGGGATGACTATATCCAAGAGTAGACTCAGATAGATTCAAAGATCGACAAGAAGGATGGTGAAGAGAACATAGCTCCATTTGGTCAATCAAATAAGAACAGAGGTAAAGGACCCAACAAGGGTAAGGGAAAGATTGAGGAGTCAAACTCACAACTAGGAAATAATAACTTGCGTAAAATCAAGTGCTTCAGTTGTCATAAGCACGATCATTATGCATCATAGTGTCCAGATAAGAAGAAGGGTAAAGGGAAGAAAAAATAGAAGCAATTAACAACCTATACATAAAATCAGAGGAATGAGTTTGCTGCCAAGTTTGAGAAATATATATTTTTTTGGTATCTTTCCTTTCTACTAGCACAATTCTGAGGAATGTGTGGTATGTGATAGTGGGGCATATTGACATATGACATCAACCTTGAAGTTGTTTTCTAGTTTTAAGAAGTTGGACTTAGGAGTACAGGTTGATCTTGGTGATGATGTCAAGTACCAAGTAGCAGGAGTTGGTACTATTCCTTTCCAACTCAAGTCAGGTAATTATTTAGATTTTGAAGGTGTCTTGTTTATTCTAGGTCTCATGAAGAATTTTCTTTTAGTTTCGATCATGGAGGATAAGGGCTTTGTAGTTGAGTTCAAGAACCAACAAGTCCTCATTGGGTCGAAGGATTCTATACCAGAAACAACTTAAGTAATAGGGGTTAGAGAAGATAATTTGTATAGGTTTTAGGGTGAACCTATTCAAGCCTTAGTGCATAATAGTGACAACTTGTGCGAGTTGTGGCACAAGAGGATGGGGCACCTACATCACAGGGTATTTCCTATTTTTAGGGAGATAGTCACAGGTCTTCCGAAGTTCGTATTGAGAAGCATGGTGTATGCAAAGGGTGCATGCTTGGAAATCATGTCAAAGCTTCTTTTCCAAGCAATGAGCATAGGTCTAAGGGGATTTGAGACCTAGTACATTTGAAGGTTTGTGGAATGATGCCAGTAGCATCAATAATAAAATGAATGTATTATGTTTCCTTTATTGATAATTTCTCTTGCAATATTTGGATCTACTTCTTAAAGACCAAGGATGGGGTCCTTAGCAAGTTTCAAGAGTTCAAAGCTCTGGTTGAAACCATACAGGGAAGAAGATCAAAGTCTTGTGATTGGAAAATGGGGGAGAGTATACCTCCAAGGAGTTTGAGGGTTTTTGTGAGGAGGAAGGAATCAAGAGGGAGTTGAAAGTTCCATACAACCCACAAAAAAATGGGGTTACATAGAGGAAGAACCGATCCATCATGGGGGATGCTAAGGCCATGATACATGACCAGGATTTGCCCATGTTTCTTTGGGAAGAGGCATGTAACACAAAAATCTACATCTAGAACTCGTGTCCTCACAATTTCTTGGAGGAAAATACATTGGAGGAGGCATTTATTGGTGTGAAGACAGAGGTGTGAAGCCAAAGGTGGGTTACAGTGAGACTTCAAAGGCTTACATGGTGTATATTTTAGAGCAGAGGAAGACAATAGTAAGCATGGATGTAAAGTTTGAGGAAGACTTTGCATTAATGAAGTCTCATGAGCCTACTCCAGTGGTAGAGGATGAGGAGAAGGAATCTCTGAAGGTTGAGATGGGGTCACCAATGATTTCCAAGGTAGTACAATAGCGTTTAGGTGAAGAGGGGGATACAATATTCCCTTCCACTTATGTCAAGACAACTCGATGGTTCATTCAAACATTGAGGGATGATCATGAGAATGTTGAGACTCCTAGGAGAACATTCAGAGAGATCAAACCTATGAAGAAGTTTTGAGACAATATGGATTTGATGAGAAACATTCTAGGTTCCGAGCCACCCAATCTTCAAGAGGCAATAGACTAGCAGGTATGGCAAGATTCCATGGTGGAGGAGTACACCTCCATAAAAAATAATGATGTTTGGGACATAGTGCTAAGACCAAAGGGGAAGTCAATTGTGAGTTCCAAATGGTTTTACAAGATCAAGCATGTTGCAAAGTGGATGCATATGGTAGCTTTGAGAATTTCAAAGCAAGGTTTGTGGTGAGAGGGTTCTGCCAAAGAGAGGGAGTGGACTATGAGGAGACATTTTCTCCAGTCGCTAGGTACACATACATTAGAGCGGTTATGTCTTTGGTTTCATTTATGGGACGAAGGATACATCATATGGATGTGAAGAAAACTTTCCTTAATGAGATCATTGAGGAAGAAGTGTACATAGAGAAACCTCAGGGATTTGCGGTAAGTGGGAGGGAGTCCCATGTGTGCAGGATTAAGAAAGCTTTGTATGGACTCAAGCATGCACATAGAGCATGGTATTCCAAGATTGATGGACACCTATATAGTATGGGCTTCACCATAAGTGAAGAAGATTCAAACTTTTACTATCAAACTGATCTGTTCATTTTAGTGTTGTATGTAGATGACTTGTTTTTTACATGTGCGAAGAATCTCATTGCAAAGTGCGAAGCAGACATTTCAGCTCATTTTGAGGTGAAGGACATCGACTCGATGCATTACTTCTTGGGTTTGGAGGTTTGGTAAACACTAGGGGAAATTTTCCTTGGGCAGGGTAAGTATGCAGTTCATATCCTGAAGAGGTTTCAGACGGAGGAATGCAAACCTATGGCCACACCCATGATCACTAATATGAAGAAACTGACAATTTCATATTTAGAGTTGGTGGATCCCACGTTGTACATGCAACCAATATGTTCTTTGATGTATTTGGCCAACACCATGCCAGATATATGTTTTGCAGTGAACACATTGAGTCAATTCATGGTGGAGCCAAGGTAAGAGCATTGGGTAGCAACAAAACACATGCTTAGGTATTTGAGGGGCACAATTGAGTATGGTATGAGATATCTTAGAGATGGTGAAGTGAATTTGCAGGGGTATATAGACTTATATTGGGTAGGCAAAGAAACATACAAGAAAAACACCTCAGGGTGTTGCTTCAGCTTGGGATCAACAATGATATCTTGGTTTAGCAGGAAGTAGAATTTTGTGGCACTTAGCTCAACAAAGGTAGAATACATGGAAGTCGGTATGGCTAGTTATTAGGCCATTTGGCTTTCCAAGTTACTTGCATGATTGTTTGATCAGGAGTTGGATCCCACAGTCATTTACTATGATAATCAAAGTTGTATCAAACTCTCTAAAAATCTAGTGTTTCATGATAGGTCCAAGCATATAGAGATTAGATATCACTTCATACAAGACAAGGTTCAAAAGGGAGCAATGAAGCTCCAATATATTCGTACATAACAACATGTAATTGATATTCTAACCAATCCCTTGACAAAAGGGAAGTTTGAGGCATTCATGGACAAACTTGGATTGGTGTATAATTCCTTCCTCACTAAGAGGGAGTGTTGAAAATTATAGCTCAGATACGAAATTTCACACAGGTCCAATGTGAACGTGTAAGAAGTAGTTCGAGATATTCTCGAAAAGTCAGTTTTGAAAAAGTAATTCTATTTTCGAAAATTGATTCTATTTTGTAATTCACTTTAGTTAAAAAGTGAAAGTCTTATTTTAAGCAGTGGAGTCTAAAAAGTGTATTTCATGCATACCTTAAACTAGGAATAATCTCAAAAATAGATTAGGGTTTTGGTTTTAACTAAAACTATAAAGACATGTCGAGATAGAGAGTTCAAACACACTTGAACACTTGAGTGACAAAGAGGGAGAGAGAGAAAGCAACCAAGAAAGAGATGTTTATGGCAACACAAAATCCCATGCAACAGTCCCATACAGTTTTGTACAACATACATAACAATTTTGTGTAGTCATACGTACAATATTGTATGGATCTGTACAGTTGTACAGACATAGCCGTGTCAACATTCGTATAGTGCATGCGAACATGCCATCCAACAAGTTGTACTCTCCCAACTTGTTGTTCCGCTCAGTTTGAGGTGTTTTTTGGTATCTGTGCAATGCTATTTTTTGGGTAGATTGTGGAGGCTTCCTTATAAGTTTTTCGAAGGAATGAAAAACTGGTTTTGAAGGGGTAATTGCTTGTGTTGTGTGAAATAAATTTGTATGCTTCCGCTATTTGATTTCCAATGATTGTGTGATTAATGTTATAGTTTGAAATTTATTTTTGCAATAATTAAATTCAACAATGTACTTGTTTGATTGAGATCATGTTATGATCCCAAGCCTTTATGCAAGGATCATTACGGTTTTGGTGTCTTTTTAAAACTTTTTCTGAGTGAGGTATTTCGTCAAACAGTTTGTTAATCTATTGTTTACTTGTGTTTATATGTGTGTATGCAACAAATAACAAGAATAGACAACCATGAGACATACCTCAACCGTATGCAATATGATAAACAAGCCAAAACATCACAAATCTTCTTTATTCATAAAATAGAAGAACCTGCTACAATGTAGATGCCGATCTGGAATGCTTAACAGATGGCCAAGATGATGGACAATAGATAACAAGTATGAGATGCTACAAAATGCTCCCAACAATACAAAATAAGCCTTCAAAGGCTGGATAAGAGATGAAGACCAATGCCAAGTGCCAAACCCCTCACTGCTGGAAGATGCCACGCTCTGCTGGATAACTGAAGCTCCTCAACAATTTGGCCCTGGTGCCAAAGATGCCCAATCACCTCCATAAAGATGCCAAACAGTAGATCGGGTGATGGTAAGAACAACCCAGGTGCCCGAATCTCCAAAATCCCTCTCAACCTCTATAGATCTGAACTCCTCCACTGAATGGTGCACCCCACTAGATGACTGAAGCCCTAGATAATTCATCCTTGATGAAGGAGGCTTCCAAATGCTCTGAAACTGTCCAGAAATATAGATCGGGACACTGCAAGTCACTAGGTGAAGTCTCAGGGTCAGATCTGAAGTGTAACTCCTCCAAACTGACTAGATCTGAATCTCATAAACTCCCTCCTCTTCAATTCGTCCCACTGCTCTAAGAAATAATCTGAACCATGAAACTCTCTCAGAAAGCACTAGGAATGATGGTGAAGACCCTGCAAGAAGAACCCAAGTGATGGGATCTCCAAAAACCCTACCAATCTCCTACAACGAATTTCTATCCAAGGATGGTGCGCCCCTCTTGCTGGAAACCCTCAACTGGTGCACCCTCTCTCTATCTGCACATGAAACTGATGTAGAATCTGCCTACAACTGAGTAGATATGGAACTATAATGGTGTGGGAGAGTATTGCATCTCCGAGACCAATCTTGGGACAAGCTAGGTGGAATCTTTCACCATCAAATCGTCCTCTAGGGTTTGTTATGTCAAAACCCTCAAAACCCCCAA
>SNQJ01S0208129.1:0-15081 GCA_010110895.2 Picea sitchensis
TCAGTTTCCAAACGAAGCATTGTTTTATTCATGTTTTTGTCTGTAAAATGGGATCTTTCCAAACTATATTGACAATAGCAGTGAATTTGTCCTCGAATAGCCAACTGGAGTTCAATTTGAAAGGATAGGAAATCTGCATAGCAGGTGAACCAAATTGCAGCAGGATCGGGTCATGGTCTGACAGATAAGGTGAGTCCACCCAGGATCTGATCCTATCATCATCAGTAACAAGACTTTCGGAAATAATGAAGCAATAGAGTCACTTTGTGATGGACTCCAATCCCGCTCGGCCATTGCACCAAGTTGGTGCCAAGACATCCAGAGGGAATTCAACCACACCATGCACAAGGAAGAAGGAGTTAAAATATCCGGCCAAGGGGTCCTGAGTGGTGGAGGCTCCCCAAACTTTGTCTGAGCTTATGGTAAAATTCAAGTCACCTGCAATTATTAAGTTTGTGAGGTCGAGCAGGCCTTGGGACTCCACTTTATCCCATATATTTTTTTTGTTTATGCAAGGACCATAGGTATTGAGAAAACTGGTCTATTGGTTGTTTCACCGGAAGGATCCAGTTAGTAGTATGCCGCCACAACTCAAAAATGGGTTTAAGTCAAATTTTGTATGGTCCCAAGTGACAATTAAACCCCCAAAGGTACCCAACGAGTTTACAAAACAAGTGTGCCAGTTTAGTCGAAACTTGTTCACATTTCCAACTTAAACAAGCAAAACTGTACATATGGTATAAGACATATTATAAGTATATGATATGCTATAAGACATACTAGAGGTTAAATTTGTCCATCCTCTTCACCACACTTTATAGAAGACCTTTACAAAAGTTGGTAGTCCTCAGCTTTATAAACAATCAAAATTCAAAATTGTTTTTGCTAATGAAATATTGCAATTATAAATATGGATTATTGTTTTGAAATGGCCATAAGAAAATAGTGCCTCAATATTATTTGTTCACCCATAAGCTCGTGTCATTGATATCCAAGGTTACTTAGTGGCAATGTTAGTTGATCTAAACTTTGACATACCGCAAGTTGAGACTTCCAAAATTTGAAAGACAACGTTTTATATCACCGCCACGCACAAGGGTCGTCCACTTTTAATGCTACTCTCACTTGAATCCGAACCATAACCATAGCACATAGTATATGCCATTGGCACCCCATCATAGTAATTAATGAAGGAATTAATGCATAATTTATGAAGTAATGAACATTTTTGAAAATCGCGACCTTCCCAAAGTTTAGCTTAAGCTATTTCCAAATTTCCAAACCAATAGAAAATATATTCATGGCTAGCGAGACTAATAGAAAAATTTTAGAAATAATGGGTCAAAGTGCATCATTGGTTCGTGTTGCAAACAAAACTTTTGATTCCTAAGTTAAACTTTGGACATTTCATATAAATGAAAAATAAATATTCACATTCGTTAACTTTGAAGAGATTAATGGCCCAAAAGAGGCTGCATCTATTGGTGAGGGGTGATGAATTTTTCACCAATAGGTAAGTTTCAAGTTTTGTGAGGGCTTTTCTTTGAGTCATGGGTTTACCTTGAAATAGTGGTCGAACGTGTGGTTGCGCACAAAGACATTTTATCAAAATGATCTTGTGACATGTGCACACATAAGTGGATGAAAACCCATCCCCGTGTTCTTCAATTTAAGAAGCTTGGTGGGTTAACTTGAATGGTTGAGTGTTTTCAATTGAAATGAGGGGTCTTGAGGTCAGTCCATGGGTTGACTATATGTGATATGTTAATATTCGATGTCCCTACTGGGTCAAGTGTATTATAGTCACATGACATTTTACCATGGTTACCACCCGTCGACAACGGTGAAGTTTGTCGTGTGTGATTACATGCAAAACAATAAAATATTTATTTATTATTGAGGTTACAAAGCTTGGAGAAATCACCCGAGTACTTCCTTCCCCTCATTTCGAGAATGGTACCCAGAGTAAACCCTAGAATCTTCAAGGCACAAGGTTGGTGAACAACAAAGCTCAAAACCATTACAACAATATACTCATTATGATCTCAACATAACATGTCACTTACAAGAATTGAATCTAAGTGGAAAAGATAACAATCATTCTTTCCAACCACCGAAACTAAACCTAATTATATATATATATATATATATATATATATGAATTATCCAAATACATTAAAAAAATATATCGAAATAATGTTATATTATGTATGAAACCTACCATGCTTTATCACTCCATTTATAACTAAAAGATTTGACTTTAGAGAATTAACTTTGAAACGCTTTATGTATATTTATTACTCTTGAAAATATATAATTGGAGCCATGAGATTATTTGCTCCTTATAAACGCAATTTAAATGATTGATGTTTGAAAGATAATTTAAATTATTAGTCCATGAGTGCATCATGACTATGAGTTTCACTTTTTAGTCAAAAGCTTTTGACTTTATAATATTTTATAAGAGTCGTTACTATTTTTAATTTTTTTTTAAAGTTTGTGAGTAATATTTTATTTTAATTGAAATTAAAATAAAATTTATATAAATTTAAAAACATCGCCGTGTAAAGTTAGTTGTTTATCTCTTCATACCTAATATTTATGTTGGTGTATTTCTGATATTCACGCATCGTCATTTTGAACCTTTAAATTTCACTTTTTTAGTTTACGAGATTCAGCGAGGGGTCGTTTGAATTAGTGTTTTCTGCTGTTGTGTAATCAGCTTCATATTGAGCAGAATTTTCTGTTTGTTCAAGTAGTTATTGGCTGTCATCTATCTGTTTTGTTTTCTGGACAGAAACTGGTTGTGTAAATCACCTTATATTTTATATAAGTTGGAGAAAATTTTCTTCGGGAAAAAAGAGATTCAGCGAGGGGTCGTTTCTTGCTGATATTGGATGCTTACGTAGTTTCCCCATGGCTTTTACAACAATGTTTTGTGCTTCTACAATGGTTGGTTCCTTAATGAGGTTGGTTCCTTAATGAGTATTAGTAATGATCTGAAATGGATCTGAAAAAGCGATTCATTAAACAAGTGAAAATAAGCAATTAATGAAGGTTAGATAAATTATGAAAATCAATGTAAATGTAAAAGTGGAATAAGGTAAAATGAGAGAAAAACAAAGAATTTAATGAAAAAGAAAAAATAAAATAAGAGAGAAAAGATTAAGGAATGAGAAATGAAAGGTCATGCTCTTTGGCCTTCCCATTGCTCCCTATTTCTTCATTTACCTTCATCCTCAAGGATTTTTGTGGTTAAGGAGATGAGGATGCACAAAGAACATGAACAACATTGTAACCAGAGATTGTCAAAATAAAAGTTCGACAACTATTCAAAGTTGGTCTTCCCATTTGGGTTTCTAGAGTAAAATCTTTGTGTCTATTATGTGTGTGATTTTATCATTGTGTGATGGATTTTCATTTATAGTTGCATTCAATGGATTGTTATGGTAAAATATACATGCCATTGATGTTAAATTTAGTGTTTGACTGAATATGTGAGTTATTGGAAGCAATCCTCTATAGTTAATCATTGCTTGTGTTTTCTTGATGGTGTGAGAACCCATTCCCAGCTTTAGCTCTGTCAAGTGCACTTAGAATTTCAATCTCTATCAACAAATGATGAAATCCAAAAGCTAGTAAACCTCCTCCATTGGATGCCCATCCAATCTCAGAGATCAATGGTTGTTACTACAGAGCTATCACACTATTGTATAGGGAGTTTCTAATTCAGTTTAATTATGGGTGTTGGGAAAATTTCTCACTCCTCCAGGCTGCAATTCTTCTCCCTGAGTCAATTCTAGTAGATTTCACATTTCCCTGGGTTGAATTCCTACTTGTTGGGTGTACTCATTCATCCCCCAAACTATAATTCCTCGTCCTTGTATTGATTTCATACCTACTTGTGTGCTTGTTACTTCCCACAACCCATACAATCATTAATTGGCACAGTGGAAGGTTATATAGGGTCATACAACCGCATCCACATCTCAGAGAAAAATCCATGCAAGTCATATGGTTGTACATGGCTTGGTGGACATCTCTATCTTTCTTGGGATGTTCGATTGGAGGCTCATCTAGTCTATCATTGAAAAAAATAATTTATGTCGAAAAAAAGTCAAAATGATGGCAAGTGTGGGAAAAAACATGCCTTCCATGCATAATTTTGTAGCAATTCCTAAGCTCCCCACGAATTACAGAGACAGGTAGAATTATATTCAATGGTAATTCATTGGATCAAGACAACTCTATAGATATCCTACCATGTGAGCCTTTAAAGGATTCAACCATCGCACATAGGCTCATGAATCCACAAACTATTCGATGGTGGCTTCAAGTACTTCACTAAAGAAGTGAAGATATTCAAAGACTAGATATTATAGAGATCGAAAAGACTATTCACATGCATTCCATGGTTGATCACCCATGCCTTTTAAAAAAAAGTGCAAAAGACACTTGTATAAGAGAAACGATCCCTTCTCTATACACATCAAATCAAGTTGCAAGCTTAAAGGAAGATTTTCATAATTATAGGCAAGAGCTCTTATGCAATAGAAAAGGGTTTATATCAGTTGTTATGTGTAGGCTACAAGGTGAACAATGGCCTAGTAGACATTCAGAAAGATAGAGTTTAGTGTTGCACTTAGAATTTCATCAAGAAAAAAGGAATGGTAGCCTTTCTGAAGATAGAACTCTCTATATAACACTGAGAATAGAGAGGCATAGTTCATAAATACACTTATGCATAATATCCATGTTGGTTAAGCAAGTGGGCTATAAGTCCCTCATTTACAATGTTGATGTTTGGGAAGCATCGGGCAAACATTCTCCCAGAGTAGCCATGTTGCCTTGGCTGGGGAGAATGGACCAGGCGTAGTCCTAGGGACTCAAGATGCTGATCGTTCTCCAGATGGCAGTATCGGGCAAACATTCTCCTCAGATTGGCCATGTGACTTGGCTGAGGAGAAAGGCCCAGACGTAGTCTTTATCCTTGATCATGTGACTTGAAAAGGACTGACAAAGACTCGAGGTACATATGCATCGGGCATACATTCTCCTCAGATGGTCATGTGACTTGGCTAAGGAGAATGGCCCAGGGTGTTGATGTTCTCCATGCATTAGCATCAGGTAGACATTCTCCTCAAATGACCATGTGACTTGGCTAAGGAGAATGGCCCATGTGTAGTCTATATCCTTGATCATGTGACTTGAAAAGGACTAACAGAGACTCGAGGTGCTATGTGGGAGAAATATACATCAATTGGGTGCATGTCGAAGAAGATAACATCAACCAGTCTCAAGGAAAACTTTTATAGAAGAGAAGAAATACCAAGAAGTACAAGAAGACCCATCTACACCATTGCAAAAGCCCCAGAAAGCATAATGAAGAACAAAAGAAGAAGGCAGCCCCATCGACGAAATAGAAGGCACTTAGACAAGTATAAATAAAGGCAAAGTCATTTCATTTTATCATCACACAGTTCTCTCCTCGGCTAATGTGCACTAGGCAGTGGCACAATGGCGAAGAAGAAGAAGAAGGGTGCATCTGAGATTTGGTTGGTCTCTCTATCTTATGCGCTAACTCTTGGAGACTCTAGGCTTGGGGAGGTTATTCTTTGAATGGAATTTTGGCTATTGATAGTGATGTATTGGTAATATCTTGGATTGAATTCTTCTATACAAAATTTGTTGGGTTTTTCTCCCGAGTTTGGGTTTTCCTAGTATAAATCTTGTGTCTATTGTGCATGGCTATCTCTCTATGATTTTGTTATTTCCACTACAGTTTATTTCAATTGAAATTTTTAGTGTGCAATTATTCTATGATAAACAATGGCATAAAATTTGTTTGAAAATCATAAGGCAATAATTACTAGATCTGGAAATTAGAAAAATCAACACACAAATCATAATGTATCAGAGCAATTGAATCGTTGATCATGACATGGTTTTTCATACTTTAAAGAGAACGCAGGCTCAACATGAGCAAAGAAAATAGAGAAATGTTGGAAGACTCAAGGGCCATCAATACTCAGCTTCAAGAAGAGAATAAGCACTTGAAGGAACATGTCCAGATGATCAACCAGACGATGAGGGAGATGGGGAAGAACCTTGAGAGATTGAAAAGCTTGTTGTCATTGTTAAAGAATCAGTTTGATGAATGCCAAGACTCCCTCACCGCGATTATGAGAAATTGGGACAAGCACAGAGTGCAACTTCTGTAATTGGGAGAGAAGGTCTTCTAGATGGATAGCTAGCAAAAGTACAGGCTCACCCAAATGATGGCTCAACTACACCAAGAGTTGGAAATGAAGGAAGGAGCATTGGTAAAGCTGCAAGCAATTGTCCAAGAGACCAAGGAAGCAAAGCCACCTTCCATTGCAACTGTCGAGGCCAACACCATGACTAAGACAACTCTAGTAAAATGACCTTTCTTTGACTTTTCGTAATGGAATTTTGGTGAATTTGAAAAGCATACTAGGGGCATTGGATTGAAATTGTTAAATCATATGGGATATGATGGATAAGGGCTAGGAAAGAGAAGACAAGGCATCCTAAGCCCCATTGTAGCTACACCGAGAGTCAAGCATGAAATCCTAGGTTTCAATGGTGGAGGGGAAAATCACATGACCATGAAGACCACTTTTGTGAAGGAAAAATACACGATAGAGTTGGCCTACTCATAAGAAGAAAGAGCAACAGTGCATGAAGGTGGCATCCTGCTACCACCTCGGCCTTCTGTGGCATATTTCAAAAAGGAAGTGATGAGAATATCTCAAAGACTCAACATGCTCCAACACTTAGAAGAAGTGGCAAGCCAATCAGTTGGTGCAAGAAGGAGAAGAAGACCAAGATACATTCAYCATTTGTCACCKCTATAGGAAGAAAGGCCMTAATGTTGCCAACTATTGGTACTCAAAGGTATCTTCATTCTATGGGACGAAATGTCATCAAGTGGCATCTTGTTGGGAGAATCAAGCCACATGACACAAGTCATATTTCTTTCAGAGGAGGAATGGCAAGAGGACTTCTCCAATCCAACAACTAACTCAGAGGCATGTGGAAAGGAGGAGTATGTCAGGCAATCCATGTAGCAACAACAATAATTTTTTCCACCACTACAAGTTAAGTGGACATTAGGAAGCAAAGTGTTGGCAACTTCATCCAAAGCTTCACCCCAAAAACCACACAATGACGAGAAGAGTGTGGAGAGTGAAAAGTAAGAGGATGAAGAGTTCCTTGCATCCCTATCCTAAGGAGAAGAAGTTATCTAGGGAGTTGCAGAACAACAAGAGGTCAACCTCACCAACGAAACAAGTAGTTGTTTTATGGAATTAGGAGAGAGAAAATAAGTATCTCAAGCATGGGTTGACATTTCTTTCATTGCAAGTTGATTAAAGAATGACTCACCAGCACATGAACCAGCTTACCTAATCCGGATTGGATCATTATATAATTTTTCATCTATCTTGGTACATTCTAGGTGGAAAAATTGGAGGAATTGGCTTGCAAGGCCCATTTTAGCAGCAGGTCACAGTTTGAAGATTTTGGGTTTGGAACCTTCCAAAGCCATTTTGAGGCATTAAAAGGATTTTTATGGGTCAAAACTTTGCAAGCATAGCTCACAGCCCCTTGACGTTATTCTACACATTGATACCTTTCCAACGGTGCAAAAATCACCTCAGTCGAAGCCTCTGTGTGGAAGTTATGCCTCCCACAAGTTGACCTACCTTATTGACCACCATGGTACGAGTGGATGCCACATCATCCCCCATCATTCACACATGTGGGGCTATGCACATGTGAAATTTCAAGAAGATTCTAGAAGATACAAAACCTTATGACTAATTGAAGGTTGGTAATGCAAAAACTCTAACCCTAGACGACTATCAGGGAATGTTAAATACCAGACCATTAGGAAGAGAAGGGGTTCCATTCTTTTGTATTGTACTTGTTTCATAGTTTAGCAGAGCATCCAAGGAGTGGGATTTGAGTGCATAAAAGAGGTAGGAAGAATATTCTATAGTATCCATTCAAGCCACAGAGTCATAGGCAACTCCATAGAAAGTGCTCATTTCTTTGTATTTCCATTTTCATAACTAAAGAAAAGAGAGTAGATGATGCAAGAAGATCTTTGGCCTTAATCAATCTGCATCAACCAAACACATTTTAATTTCAACTTGGTAAATTTTAGGGCGAAATAAGTGTTGTCGCACTTCCATTGCTATAACACCGGTGTTGAAGGTGAGTGTTGTAACTCCCATTTCCGCGACACCAGTGTTGTAACACATGTTGTTGCAACACTCATGTTACAAATCATGTTGTTGCAACACCAACACTATAACTCACATTGTTGTAACATTGTTTCTACAACACCCATGATGTAAATCATGTTGTTGAAACACCAACACTGCAACTCACATTGTTGTAACACTCGTTGTTGCAACACCTGTGCTGTAAAACATGTTGTTGCAACACCACCAGTGCAACTCTAGGCGAGCAAAAATTTTGTTAGAGTGTTGTGGATCATGACTCCACGTGTCTTGCAAGAATTTTGTGACAATTGGTGGGCCAACCATGTGATGGAAGACAAATCGCTTGAAAGGATTGAAGAAGTTAACCATCACAGTTGTCTAAGTTCCCAACGCACATTTAGGCAACAGTTGAGAATTCAGACTGTTGTAACCACCCCACGTCCAACACATCTTGGTGGAGAAGATAAGAAAATATTGGGAATAAAAGAAACGGTTGGAGGGATGGTTCGGATTCCAAGAAAGGGGAGAAAAGAAAATGAAAAGAGGTTCGCACGGGGAAGGGAAAGAGAGATAGAAGCAAAGAAACAAGAGAGGGATGTCTATGGGAGGATAGAGTAGAGGAAGGGATGCCAGATTTGGATGGACGACCTGGAACAACGAGCACACCTCCAGTCATTGAGTCTGAATGAAAACTATGTTGGATTGGTTGAAGACGTAATAAGACTGTCAGAGACAATTCTCTGTCTTGTTAATAAATTGTCTTGAGCCCCTAGGGGGATTCTGTTGTTTCTTGTTTCCATTTTTTTGTGGCTGTAATTTCCTCTTGGAATTCTTTAAGTTGTTAGTTTTTTGTTAATGTTATTAGTTGTTAATTGTGCACTCTATGGGAAGAAACCTAGTTCTGTAGTGGTTGAGTATAGGATCGAGGGTGACTGCATTAGTAGAGCATAGGCCTCACCTTCAAGCTGGGTTTTCTCTCGTATTGGGTTTCCCAGGGTATATCTTGAAGGAATAATTCATACTTATGATATGATGAAATTAGACTTATTCTAGAAATCTACGTATGATCAAAGATGAGGACAATGAGAGAAGTTAGGAATGGATATCACATAGAGATTTATGGATATGTTCATGGAGATATTGTGGAGATTGTTATGCTATATTGGACATCTTATTATGAGCACCTCAATGTTATATATTACAAGGCCTCGTGTATTGTATTAATGTAAGAGAGCGATGTATTATTATTGTACATTAATACAATATGATTATTAAGAGTATATTGTTGTTCTTATGTGTAAGTTTATGTGAGTAATGTTTTGTGTATTGTTGTTCATGAAACCAACATTTGGTATCAGAGATGGTGAGGTTTAAGATACTCAATCCATATGGACGCTCATTGTATGGTATAAGAGTGGGCATGAGCTAGAGTGGACAATGTGAGAGTCATTTTTGTTGTTAAATTGGAAGAGAATCATTGTCGCCTTCTCATTGTGAGCCAGAGGGACGTGTATTATTGTTGAGAACTATGTTTGACCTGTGCATTTGATTGTGTGTTGAAGATTTGCTATTGAAAGAGTTCAATCTGCACACCAAAGGAGTAGTTTGATTCGTTGTTGGAGAATCACTGCTAGATGTGCCTTGCTTGTGTTGAATGTTTGAATGTTGGGTCATTGGATTGTTGATTAACCCACATGGAGGAATATGTTTCATGTATTGGAGCAACAACGTCCATCTAAGGTTGAAGAAAAATAGAAAAGTATAATCTCGTGGATTTAGATGCAAAGCACAGATCTAATCAACAAAGATCTAAAAATGCCACGAGCAGTCAATGGAATCGTCAACTAGTAAGAGAGACATAGAGAACCATCAAATGTTCAGATCATTGACATAGTTTAGATCTTCCATTCAAATTGTGAAATCATTGTTACTGCTAGTAAGAAATGGATGTGAATGAGATCGTTGGTTCTTGTTGGTTCTTGAGATCTCGTTGGTTATTGTCGGAGGTGTTTTATCTTGGAGAAGCCTTTAGTTCTACTCCCACACATCATTGACAATAGGCATGTGATTTTATCTACTAAATTGGCCAAGTCTCATCTTGTCAAAACCTAATGAACAGTTCCCCACAATAGCTACAAGTTGCAGTGCATAGCTATATGACTTAGTATCTTATGTGATTTAACTACGTAACCTAAGTAAGGTCGTGAGTTCGAATCCATTTGATAAAAAGCTTGAGAACCAAAAGGAGGCTACATCTATTAATTGAATGAGAACCAGACACACATACTAGAATAGGAGGAGGCACATGCCAAGATTCCAACTACAAATTGATCTAGAGAGATTGTTATCGGTTTGTATCTTCGCCATGTGAATTCCGAGAAGAAATCAAAGGACATCAAAGCGGGAGATGTGAAGGTAAAAATAAAGAAAGTGTTGTTGTAAAAACCACTACAATCATCACAGAGAACACAATTCTTAATAGGAAAGTACATGTGGTTTCCTTTGCTTTCTCACATGGATCGGTACGTGAAAAGATATAAAGTTGAAAGGTTTGCATAAAGTCACTTAGTAATATTTTATTATTTTTTAGGTCATATAAGGTCAATTCCAAAGTAAGTGTGAGTTGAGAGGTATTTGGTATGTAATAAAAAGGTTTGTTATCATTAAAGTGAGTCATGGGAAATATATTAAGTTGTCAAAACAATGTCAAAGCAAAGGTGAAAATTGATAGAAAATTTTGAATTCAAGTTATTGTTGAAGTCAAGTAGTTGAAGAGTGATGTAAGAGTTTAAGTTGAGGTATAAATTGAAGTTGTTGAAATTTTCAAAGTTAAATATAGGTTGGGATTTAAAAAGTTATTCAAGGTTTAAAGAGTGGAGTGTGTCCAAATCAAATCAAAGAAGAATGCACATCAAATCAAGGTTATTTCTATTGATTTGTAAGTGGTAAAAACGTGATGCAATGACTCATGTCAAAGCTGAAAGACAAAGTCAAGTTGAAATATCCTTGTCATTAAAGTTGTAAAGGTTAAAGGTTAAGTCAAGTGCAAATGTGGCTTAAAAGATCTTGCTTATTTAATGAAGTGAGTCAAATCAAGTTTGAAGAAAAATTAGAGTCAATTAAAAGCTTAGAGTCATAAAGAGGTCATTGATGTGTAAGAAGGGTGCATGATTAGTGTTACTCGACACCTTTATCATTGTTGTATTGGAAATATGGGTGCATGATTAGTTGTACCTGACACCCTGTGTTTATTATGCTTATTCTTCGGTAAGCCAACGTGAATCATTAAGTTTTTTAAAATGGGAAAAGGAGGGAAAAGACTTAAAATAGATAATCGGAGAATTGAACTACTACAACAAGATCTTGATGATGCTTTGTAAGAAAAAGATAGGTTACAAAAGTAAAATAATTCCACAATTGGAAAAGTTGCAGAATTCAGATCACAAGATAATGAACTTTATCATGACTTTGTTTGTTTTTATACACAACGCATCGACGCGTTAGAAGAAAAGTTGAAATCACTAGATCAAATTTTGTGGATGATATTTTCAAAATTCAAGATCAAAAGGATAAATCGATAGAATCATTGCATCAAGAGTTATTGGCAAAGGAAAATGTGTTGTCAACACTCGAAAGTGAAGTAAAACGGTTAAAACAAAAGAAAGTAAAGTGTGATGCAATCCGCGATACAAGTGACCTAATTCAGAAGATTGAAGATTGATAGTTCTTGTTATTTGGTTGATGATGATAATGTTGATGTACATATGCCTCTCTCTTGTTTTGAGGCTCCAAATGATGATGCTTCAAATGATGATCCTGATGAATCTCTTACTAAAGGTGATGAAATAGGTTGCTTTGGAAAGCACATAAAGGGAATAGGTTCAAAACTTATGAATAAAATGGGTTTTGAAGGCAAAGGTTTAGGAAAGAATGGTCATGGTATCCAGAAGCCCATACAAGTATGTGTAAGAGAAATAAATGAAGGCCTTGGATATGAAGGTCAAACAAGCAATGAAACTATCAAATTCATGAAAGCAAAAACATTGACAACAAGTGAACCATCTACAAGTAGCAGCAGTAACAACAAACCAAGTGCATAAGCATGAACAATGTTGCAGTCATTGTGGAAGAACATGGCATGCAAAGGAAAAATGTTGGAACTTACATCCACATAGTATTTGTGGTCTTACAAATAATTATCATCACAAGTATTGGAATCGATAAATATTAAAGCCTCACATACAAGTATAATTTTGTTGGATAGATGTCCCTAAATTGTAGAATGGTGTTTTTTGTGTTGAAAGTTTTTTACAGGGTCAAGTCTTCTAATGTACAACCATATCTCCCATACAAAGTTCATGAGTTAGTTGGTCCTCCAAAGATCAGTTGTCATTAAAGTAAAGCTAAATGTGTTTAGAAAGAGTTCTTTGTTTAAGTCATTTCTTTGAGTCAAATGAATCATGAGTATTCTTGTATTGGTTCATGGTAAACCAAAAACCACTTTGTAATGACAGATGAAGGTTTGTGGTCAGTCGAAACCACTTAATGTAATGAATGGTTCATGGTAAGATGAAACCACTTCAAATTTGTAACGGTTAAGGGTGAGTCGAGGAAAATCCTAGGTATAATGTACTAATGGTTAAAGGTAACCCATAGAAAACCCATGGGAATGTCAAGGGTAAGCTAAAGAAAGCATTGATATGAAGATGATGTAGTTTATAAGATTGACTTAAGATCCAAAATTATCAAAGAAAGATGCAACTCATGTTGATATAAGAAGACAACTAAAACTGAAGAAAAATATGTAGATGAAGAAGACTAAATATGAAGAAAACTCAAGACATCCAGATTGAATCATAAGTATTCATTGAGGGGGAGTATGAAGGAATAATTCATACTTATGATATGCTGAAATTAGACTTATTCTAGAAGTCTATGTATGTTCAAAGATGAGGACAATGAGAGAAGTTAGGGATGGAGATCACATAGCAATTTATGGAGATATTCATGGAGATATTGTGGAAATTGTTGTGCTATATTGGACATCTTGTTACAAGAACCTCAATACTATATATTACAAGGCCTCATGTATTGTATTAATGTAAGAGAGTGATATATTATTATTGTACATTAATACAATGTGATTATTAAGAGTATATTCTTGTTCTTATGTGTAAGTTTATGTGAGTAATGTTTTGTTTATTTTTGCTCATGAAACCAACATATCTTATGTTCAATTGTGTGGATGGTGTATATATTTGCATGTTCTTTCATTTTCGTATTCAATGTTTTTCATAAATCTAAGCAATAAGCTAGTAATAATTAATCTGGGATCTAAGGGAAATAAATTGCATAATCTAAGATTTCATAATATTCTAATATTTGTTATGAACAACCATTCCAGTGGAACATCAACGACAATTTACAAACCATTACCAATGATCAAGACTCCTACAACCAACATGTAGGAGTATGAAAGACGATCATTTAATTGAAATGGCCACGGAGAATTGTTTCCATGCTGAGAAACAATTGGTCCTAGCAGAAGAAAGCAACCTCTTGTGGAATTATTACATGATGGCATATCTTGTTGGGATCACATTGAACAAGAAGACCGGAATTTGAATTGTCCTTCAATGATTGTCGAGATAGACAATCTCCAAGTTTGAAAATGCAAGAGACTTGCATGTTGAAGATGGAAATGAATTCTGAGTGAAGAGTTCGGATCTGAAGATTATTCAAAGATGAGAATTAGTGGGAAAACTTTTGCATTACAGGAACAAGTGACCTAGCAACCAAAGCTACAGCCATAGCCAAAACTAGAGCCACAAGCCAAAATCAGAGCTATAGCTAGGAGATAGACTCAAATCCATGTTCCAAAGAAGCACACAAAAGGCACATTTATCCTTATTGGTTTCCTCTAAGCTTTTAGAAACCAAAAACCCTCTCAATGGGGAGGCGTGATTTCAAATGGATCCAAACAAGAAAAAGGTTTTAAGACTCAATACCTGCAAGTGAAATTAGGTAATTCATGAAGGTTATATAAACTATGAAATCCACTGTAAACATAAAAGTAGAATAAGACAAATGAGAGAAAAACAAAGAATTAAATGAAAAAATAAAAATAAATAAAAATAGGAGAGAAAAGACAGAGGAATGGGAAATGAAAGGTCATGCCCTTTGGCCTTCACATTTCCCCAACTCTCCCTATTTATTCCTTCACCTTCACTCTCAAGGGGTCTTTGTCCAAGGAGGTGAGGATGCACAAAGAGCATGAACATCATTGTAACCAAATACTGTTGAAATGAGAGTTGAGCAACCATTCAAAATTGGTTTTCCCATTTAGGTTTCAAGGGAAAAATATTTTTGTCGATTATGTGTGTGATTTTATCATTGTGTATTGTATTTTCATTTATAGTTGCATTCAATGGATTGTTATGGTAAAATATATATGGAATTGATGTTAAATTCTACGTTGGACTCGATATGCGATTTATTGGAAGCAACACTCTATATTTAATTGTTACTTGTGTTTTCTTGGTGGTGTGAGAACCCATTCCTAGTTTTAGCTCCATCAAGTGCAATTAGAATTCCATTCTCCATTAGTAAATGATGAAATCAACAACTGGAAAATCTTCTTCATTGGATACCCATCAAATCTCAGAGATCAATGGTTACTATTACAGAGTTGTTACACTATTGTAGAGGGAGTTTCTAATTTGGTTTAATTTTGGTTGTTGGGTGAATTTCTCTCTCCTACAATCTGCGATTATTCTCCCCAAGTCAATTCCACTCTCCTTCGTCAATTTCACATTTGCTTGGGTCGAAT
>SNQJ01S0208131.1:0-16203 GCA_010110895.2 Picea sitchensis
TCAGTGTCCATGATAAGCACTTTTCTGTCTAGGGTTAAGGTCAAGCCTTAGAGGTCAATCTACTTGTCCGCATGTAGATTTTCCTACAACAGGTAGGAGGAAGGAGATGAGACTGTTTGAAAGTCTCGGGAGCTCAGAAGTGAGTTCATGTCAGCAAGGAGTGTTGAGAGAGATGGGATCGATTGATCTCATAGACTACCAGGGGGTCAGCAAAAAAATCCCATACTGCCAAGTGGGCAAGGGATAGAAGATGAGCTCAGAGGTGAGTTCATATCAGCAAGGACAACTGATAGAGAAGGAAGATCAGAAGAGCATTCTGATGATTGGAGGGATAAAGGTATTCCTGCCACGTAGCCCAGTTGAGGCTAGCGAAGGTGTTGCAGATGCAACAATAGTGGAAGGACATCCAGCTGTGACTGTCAAAGAGATGGATCAGATGTCAGAAGTTGCCCAAGGAGAAGAAGAGGAGCATACACTAATGTTTGCCCCAACAGAAGAGGAGCATGCAAATAAGATGCTCACTCCATGGGAGATGGAGTTGGAAATGTTGGAGGATTGGTTGAACCATCCAGAGCCAGTAGATGACTACCACGAGGAGATAATCATGCAGATGTTAGTAGAGGAGCATTTCGAGGAATTGCTCAAAAATTTCAGCTAGGGAGCTGAACAGATGACGATGACTGTAATGCCAAGGCATGCATCAACAGATGAAGGAGAATTCCAGTCTGAGGAGCAGTTGGAGGAAGCTGGAATTCAACCAGCACAAGGGAGAATGGCATAAGCTAATATGTCAGAGAATGTGATTGAATAGCAGGCCAGTCAGGAGGATAAGACTGCAGAGTTGAATTTTGCAGTAGGATGGCAAGTTGAGGCCACAGAGGAAGAAGATGGCATGGGAGATCTAGTTGATCTACTCATTTGCAGGGAAGAAGTGCAGTGGAGCAGGCTGAAAAAGGAGAGCCAGTCATGGGAACAACTGGACGAGGAGATTGAGAAGATTAGAAGGATGATGTCGAGGTCAGCAGCGGAAACTGCCAGTGAAGAGGAGCTGAGCAGAGGAGAACCTGCCATAGCAGCAAGGCAATAGATGCAGCAGTAGCAGCAAAGCAGTGGAGCAGATGGACAGCTCCAGAGAACTGTTTGGGATCCAGGTGGATTTCAACAGCAGTGCTGGGAAGCTCATGAGTAGGAGCTCATAATTTTTGCAGCAGAGGAGTATGATGCAGGAGCATCGCTCCAACGCCAGCTACGTGCCAGCCAGCCAGCACATCAAGCGCGCATTCAATGGAGAGGATAGGCGCAACCCTCTCACTTTCAAATTTCAAATTTTGAAATTGTAATTAAATGTTTGTAAGGATGAAGAGCCAAAAGCCATGCATGTGCACATGCTTTAGATAAAGTTGCCTTAGATGGTTGTAAGGCTGAGATCTAGATCTGATTCGGACTAGACAACCATTCAATGTAATTGAATGTAAATTAATGAGAGTTGGTGAGGATGGAGGGAAGCGCTCGAGGAGCTTCCTTTTGTAAAAAGATCTTCTTTTGTTTTCAGTAGGGTAGGAAGGCAGAGGGGGAGAAGTTAGAAAAAAAGAGGAAGAGTAGAAGAGAGAGTAGGTTAGACAGGAGAGGAGAGCCATGACTCTGTTGCAGTCCAAGCTCGAACACATTGTAATCAGGCATTCTTGTTTAATACAAACAAAGCAGTTTTTCTTGCATGTTGTTGTCCATGTATTTGTGAGTTCATGAATGAATGTCTTTATGTGTTGATGATATGCTGTGGATGTATGTGCTGTTTACATTTGCAGGTTACAGACAAGAGTATTTGTCTGTTGAGTTCTTTGATTTTCAGGTTTGGGTTCTTTGTTGTTTCATGCAAGGGTGCATGACAGAGTACTGTGGTCTTTGAAAACCAGTGTAGGAGTGCACTTCTGAATTCTGTTGAATTTCAGACAAAGACGTTCCAAGAGGGCGCACCAACTGAAGTCATTGACTCAAAGAGGAAGCCTCAAGGTTACTGAACACCTTGAAGGAGAAATTGTGCAGAGGAGAGCACAAAGAGGAGAAGCAGAATTGCTAAGAATTCTGAAAGGGCTTTGCCAGGAGGGCATTGAGCAAATGCACATGATGCATTGAGTAGAACTCTATTTCGATTTCGGTGAGAAGATAGAGTCACTGAAGATTCTGGAGAACTCTGCCAGGTGGGCATTGAGTTGATGCAAGTGTGCACATGAAGGAACTCTGTCTCGAGTTCAGGGAAGACATAACTACTGAAGGTTCTGTAGAACTCTGCCAAGAGGGCATTGAGCGAGTGCATAGAGTGCACTAGGGAACTCTATTTTGAGTTCGGAGGAAAGAGAAGTGTCGAGGAGAAGACACTTACAGAGTTACTGAATACTCTGTTGGCTCAGCAAGGAGTGCTTGAGCAGGAGGCTGCCAAGAGGGCACCAAGTTCCCTTTGAAGGAAAAGACAAGGGCCGAGACCCTTAGAGATTGAGCAAGTTTGAGAAGCTCAGGAGGAACAATGTTCCTAGAACGTAGGCGAGACCCAAGGAAATCTCAACAGCACAAGGAGTGTGTGCGGGTGACTTATTCTAAGTCCCGAAGCTCAGGAGGAACAATGCCTTTGCGCATAGAACAACAGAGTGAGAAGAAGGTCGAGAAACCCTTTGAGGTTTCACAGTCGACAAAGCTCAGAAGGGATAGCGTTCCTAAGACGCTGACGATATCCAAAGGAAATTGAGCTTGCAGAGGGAGACAAAGGCCGAGGCCCTTTGGAGCAAGAAATATTCCAAGGGAAAGGAAGAAGGCCATGCTCAGGAGGAGGAGAACAACTGCCGTTAGATCAGCTGGAGAGGCGAGGTCTGGATCGTCAAGTTTCACATCCAGACAACAGGAGGAGAGAGCACAAGGAAGAAAAATATATCTGGGCCGTCATATCTAGTGCAAAGGACCGATAGCCATCGGATCCGGAGGAAGGCGCATGGAGTTTAACCTCTGGGAGGTCGTGCAGGAGAAGAGCTGAAATGAACGGTGGAGACACTTCGTGGAGAAGTGCTGAAATCCCGAGAGCCGTTGGATTTCGGAGATCTATGAGGAAGTTAAGGCTGAGCGTTTTAGTGTTCGAAAGATCAGGAGGAGTAGCGACCATTGGATGAGAAGCAATGGGAGCCGTTGATTCCCCTTTGGAGTGGAGCATCGACATTTCGGTATTTCGGGGTTCGACTTTTCGACAACTCCAATGACAAGGGGTCGGGGCACTTTGCGTTGAAAACCCCGAAGTTGCGAAACGCGACATACCTTTGGAGTAGGGCTGTGGTTCCGGAGGAAGTAGCCATTTAAACATTTCGGGGTCTGGAAAGTTGAAGGACCAAGAACCATCTGCAGCCGGAATCACGAAATCGCGAATTTTGGAATCCTGAAAAGTGGACCATGGTCACGGGAAGACTTCGACATTTCAGGAACTAGGGATTTGAAAGACAGAGGACCGGGGGAACCGCTTGCGTCACGATTCTCCAAATTGCGAAAGCCGGTAGCGCGGTCGCGTGGACGAAGGCCTTTTCGGCATTCCAGGAACCGGGTGTTCGAGAGACCAGGATTCGAGAGACAAGGAGTCCTGGCTCGCGAAATCGCGAAATGTGAAAACCTGAAAGGCTAAGGGAGGACCCAGAGTCGGTAAGTCCTTTTCGGCGTTTCGACGACTGGGTGTTCGAGTGGATAAGGAGCCTGGGAGAGCTCGTATGAAGGAGTCCCAAAAACCCAAAATGCGAAAGGTGCCTATTTGTCTTGGCTCAAGGGCATAACGTTGTAGTCGCGTGGGGGTGAAGACTTGCACCTGGTGCATGTTTACGCAGGTGGGGTTTTCATAGAAGGACCTGTGGATCGGATTCGTGGGGTTCTAGTGAGGACCCGAAAGAACTAATTCAGTTCTGCAGATTCGAAGAAGAACGATCCTGTGCAGATCTCAGCCTGAGGGTCGGGGGTCTGCATCACATTGTCTGCTTAGCCTTTCCCTAGAATCCATTTTTAGAGTGGTGATATTATTCAAAGACTTACCAGCTAGAAATGAAATTAATGCAGAGTCTACTTAGTCTTTCCCTTGACTCGATTTTTATTCATTCACCTCTATTTGGGCCTCATAAGTTGAAATTCTTGTTGTACTATAAGTGCCATGTATTTTTCAGAAACTCTGAGTCTATATTATCAAAATCGCTCTGGCCTAACCAGGTTAGCATTCTTACTCACACAAAAATAACGCAGGTCTTGTTCCCTCCAAAAGAAGGATATCAACCAACAATTTTAAACTAACCTGCTGAATAGTGTGTCTTGTATATTACCAGTTTTCCACTTAATCTGATTAATTTGAAATGTTTCAACTAATTTCTTAATTTATTATTAATCTGCAGTTAGTTGAACTAAATCAACTAAAAACAAATATATATATGAGTAACTGTTTGATCAGTTTGTGTAACTATTTGATGAAATTATGATTAGTTTGTGTAATTGTTCAAAACATTACATTCTGATTATAAAAGTGTTATAAAATTATGCGCATAAATGTGTTATATAGTTTGGTACAGGTAGAATAAATCTTTATGTTTATTTCAAATTTGTTAATATTTGTACATTTGTTAATATTTGTACATTCTGATTATAAAAGTGGTATAAAATTCTGTGGATACATGTTATATAGTTTGGTACAGGTAAAATAAATCTTTATGTGTTAATAGTTTGACCACATAATTTATTAAGTGGTTTAATTCAAATAAATTTATGCATAGAAATATTTTTAGTTCTTTTGGTTATATTCAAATATTAAATATAAATCTCTTCTTATATTTACAAATTAAAATCTGTAAATATAATATATAAATATATACATAAAATTGAAAATTTTTAAAACGCACACACACACACACACACACACACACATATTTAATAAATTTAAAAATAAAATAGGAAGACAATTTAAAAATTATATGTTTATATGTTCAAATTATACGTGCACAAACAATAAATTTATAAATAATATTGAATTACTTGAGAATGAGAATTTGATATAGACATTAATAAGTAACTTATAAACAATATGGATTTAGTTAATTTGATGTAGACATTTAACAATCAAATATTAAGTTTTTAATTTTGATATAGACATTTAACAATTAAATATTAAGTTTTTAAATTTGATATAGACATTTAACAATCAAATATTAAGAATAGAGTAAGCATTTAAGTGATTAGTCTGTGCCTCAATAGTCAGCCAGAGCTGAATCTATTGTCTTTCACTCCGGTGTTAAAGACTTAGATTCAAATGCCCTATTTTTCTGTGCATAGATAATCTCTTATTAACATTGGTTGTGACTTGGCCGCGGGGGCCAACCTCACAGTTTGAGAGTTATGGCCTTACGAAGTTGAAGGACCATCACATGTTGGCTTGAATCCCCAAAAGGTCAAAGAAGTCAAAGTGCTTGCAAAGAAGGAGGATTATTTAAATAATAAAGTGAAGTGACAAAGTCAAGGAAGATTATTTAAATAATAAAGTAAATGGATAACTTTATAATTATCGAAAGTGGTTAACCCTAAAAAGAAGAAAATGGGTTAAGTGGTCAAGTGGCTATTGGATACATGGACAAGTGGAAAATTGGGAAAAGTTGGGCAAAGTGACTATGTGGACAAAGTGACCTAGAAAAGGATTTTAAGGAAGCTACTTGGAAAGTATAAATAAGAGGCAAGGGTCTCTTGTGAAAATATCTCTTGAGCATATCTTGAAGATCTATTCTAAGAGAAAGAGTGGATGGAGGATCTCATGGACTCATCAAAGTTTCTGTAAGTCTGAGATCTTGACGGAGAAAGTTTTAGAAGTTCAGAAACCCTAGTTTCTGAAGGAGTACACGAGCAACAGTGGACCAGAGAGCATACATACGTGGCCTGCAGTGAGCCTGAGCACGTACATACGTAGGCTGAAGGAAGACAGAGCATGTACAATTGATGGAAGTCATGAAGAATTGAGTGTGAACTGGTGCCAAGTTCTTGACGGTTGAAGCAAGTTTCAGATCTGCATTCTATGGGCGTAGATCTGCCATAGAATCTATGGTATGGTTACATAGTTGTCTTGATGGACACTCTTGCATATTGTATGATGAATGCATGAAGCATTCTTGGTATGGCTATTATGATTTGGTTTGTGTTGGTTGATGGAGTGAGCAACACTCTTATGTTTCAGTACTAATATGATTTCCATAGTATACTTGTTGGTTATACATGATTAAGTAGCATTCATATTGTATGATTGAGGAGCATGAGTAAGTTGTGGGAAAGCATGAATGTGTTGTGATTGGTTATGGTTCAGATCAGACAGTGAATGACATAAGTGGATGTGACTGAAGGTTGCATAGGATCCGAGTTTTCATGAAGAGAAAACCCTAAATACTCAGAAGGCATATGCAGGTTGTAGTACAGACAGGCCGCGTACATACGCGAGTTGTACTACTGGTAGGGTGCATACATACACGTGCTACACTACTGAAAGGTCGCGTACCTGTTGACATATTGGTATCTGTTGAGGATTGATTTCTTTTCTCAGTTGGTGCTGAGTTGTGTAAGCTGAGTCTTGCATTATAGAATTGTTTCTCTTGTGGAGTTGTAACTCTATTAAGTTGTTGTTGATAACCCAAGGATTGTAGTCTGTAATAAAAAGAAAATTGTACATACATCTTGTGTTCTTTGTGTTCCTTGTGATGATGACATATTGATGAAATATGTTGTTGGCATATGTTGCTGATGTATGTTCACATCTAACTGGTTATAAATGACAGCAATAAGTAATGAGTAAATGGTGATTTTTAACTAAGGATTTTTGTGAAAGGGAAAAGTGTGAAAAAGAGCACCACACTCATTCACCCCCCCTCTAAGTGTGGTCAGTGTGTCCAACAGTTGTCTCTTCCTCATGTTGATGATGTTGTTGTACCAACCTCATGCTATTAATGATGTTGTTGTACCAACCTCATGCTATTGATGATGTTGTATCAGCCTCGTGTTGTTGATGATGTTGTATCAGCCTCGTGTTGTTGATGATGGTGTACCAACTTCATGTTGGGGATATTTTTGTTCTAGCTTCATGCTATTGATGTTGATGATGACGATGATGATGCTACTCCAGATCCATGCTATGAACGATAATGATATTGTTGATGAGAACAAAATTTGATGATTTGTAGATGTGCCAGTCAGTGTTCCAGATGTTGATGATGATGATGCCCTCTCTTTCTCTTGATGATGTTGTATTGGGTTATGTTAGTAGAATACTCTTCTTATTAAGGGGGAGTGTTGAAATATTGTAACTTCGAAGAATATTCTAATCATAATTAAGTTATTATTTTATAGATCGAATCCCCTTTTGTGGATTGATCATGTCACGTCTTGAGGAAGACCAAATCCCCTTTTGTGGATTAGTCAAACCATAGTTATATGGTGGTATTTGTAAATTCATCCCCTAGGGTTTAATAAAGTGGTTTTAACCACTATTGGAAGAATTTTTCCCTACTTGGTGAAGAGACATAACCCTAGCCCCTCCTCACTAGTATTTATAAGTGAGGATGGTGCCTCATTTGATCACTCACTCACTCACACTTCTAGTGCACATCTTTTGAAGGAAGCTGCAGTTGCAAGAAGGAGAAGAGAGGCGTGTGCTTAGTCCTATTCTTTTCTTGGTGGGTTAATCTTAAGTCTTGGCATTGTATTGGCAATCTATTATTGAGGAATTTTTTGTTGGGTTTTCTCCCCCATGTGGTTTTCCCAGGATAAATTGTTGTGTACCTTGTGATTGTGTTCCTTTCATTGAATGGCATTGAAACAACTGAGTCTTGGAGTGGCGGTGAAGAAGACAAAGCGGTCACAATTGCATTTAAATTTTTGTGAATATTTTAATTGGTTGGTGAATACTCATGAATCGATCGAAGCGTATATGATGAGGGTTTAATGGAGCCTCGAGGATATGGATTTTTTTCCCCGGAAAATGATTTTTTTATTCAAATAAGGTGAAGGTAGATTTTGCTCCATTACCCGACACCAACATTTTTGAAGCGAAAAAGACACCACGGTGAGAGAATCCTTTAGGTGTTGGATTAGTTGTTAATACTACACCCCGAGAATGGAATATTTTGAGGAAAATGGTTGATTGGATGGGGGTGTACGGGGGGCTTGATGTAGAACTAAAGGGAGAAAGAAAGCATGGTGTTTGTTGTTCTTGGTCTTGCTAGTCTTAGGATTTCCCTTGTGTTTTGTGGGTACATGTGTTGGGGTTGTTTCTGTTGTTTTCATCCTGTGGCGATATCACAATCTACACTACAAATCATCAATAACAGAGATATGTACCATGAGAAGTTGTTCAGGATTGCAAAGGGAGATTTGTTTTCAAACTCAAGGAATCATTGTATGGCCTAAGGTAACTATGCAATGGTACACGATGTGTGATTCCTTCATGGTGATATAAGGTTTCTTAAGAAGTGAGTATGATCATTATGTTTATGTCATATTCATTATATTGGTGTTATTTTGATGATATTCTTGTTGTAAGAAAATCATGGTTGAAATTAGTAGGTTAAAGGCTCAATTGGCTAGGATGTTTCAGATGAAGGATTCAGGAGCATCAAAACAAATATTGGGAATAGAAGTACACAGATATGGAAAATGGTAAGTTGTGATTTTCACAAGTCTATGGATAAGATATTGATGATGGTTCATGATCCGGATTATTTTCGGCACGAAATGAGAGCAGAGATATAATAAGGAAATGCACAGAGATATCGCGTATATCCAATAATATAACAGAAATGTATCAGAGATGCAACCATAAACACAGATATACAGTAATACATGATTTCTATTAATGAAATAAATGTACAGAGACTGTAAAATATAGAGTGAAAGACTCGCTAGAATGGTGGCAACTTATCTCTGAGAAGAGATGTGACGGCTACTCGCATCCATGGGAAGATGATTACAATGAGGCTCTGAAGGCCTTTTTACAATAAACAGGAATGCCGAAATTCCTAGGCATCCAAAAACCTAACCCTAGGAGATGAAGCGCCAAAAGTCATGTGGGCCCCATTTGGGTAAGTGAGTACATCAACTTCTCGAGGTCGTAACTTTTGCATACGATCTCCGTTTTAGGCATGTGATAGCTCGTTGGAAAGGTATCATCGAGGAGATTCATTTTTGGTTCTCAATTATTCCTTTGGCTATCATTGAGAACCTCGATCTCGAAAAACCTTCATTTAGGCCCTCAAAATGGCCCCAGAATTTAAAACCTGCTAAAAATAGTAAATTGCCAAAATTGCCAGAAAACTATTTTGAGCCAGTCGGAAAAGGTGGGTGGCCACCGATATCCACCTGGATCAGTTCAGTATGAGAATTGTGAAATTGGTAAATATTCATTTTTCTTTTCATTGTGATATTTCTTCAAGTTTAAGTCCTGGTAGTAAGGAAGAAAAGGATTATATGTCTCATATACAATACAGTATGAAGGTTGATTTTTGTGATGGAATTTTCAAATATTTCACATGCAGTTGGTGTTGTCAATGGACACATGGAAACATCAGGTAAAGAGAATGGAAATGGGTGCTTCTGTATCTTAGAAGCACGAGTATCACTTACGGTGGTTGCAATGATTTAGGTTTTGATTATGTTGACTCAGAGGAGGTGGAGTGATCCATACTAGAGAAAACTATGTGGACATGTCCACACAACTAGTATTGTTAGAGAAGTTTCGATGGTGTTTGGTTTCTTTTGACTTGAAGGAAAGGTGATGATTTATTCGTTGGGAAAGGTATTAGGAAATTCATGCAAACGAGAATTAGGAAAAAGAAACTTGAAGAAAATAGAGTTCTTGAAGAAGAGAAAAGTGAATCTAGCTCTTATATATGTTGGATGGTGACAAGACTGAAGGGCTCCAAAAATGACATCTTTTTATACCATCTTTTCCCTACTTTTAACCCCTTTTCACTTACCTAGACCTTGCAACAATCCATTATTGTGCGAGATTTAGACTTAATGTGTTTCCATTAAAAAAAATTTAGTACTTTACATGAAATTATGATTAAACATTAGAAAAAGATCGTATTTGCATTTATCTTTGAGTTAATTTGCAAAGACAATGTGCCAGACGGGTAGTGTAGATTGTGATATCGCCACAGGATGTATTTCGGTTCTCATTGCTACAACTCTTTATTGTTGAGTACTGCAACTATGGATCGACAGTTGTTGTAACTATGGAGTGTTGCAACATAGTTATTGCAACTCCTGCGCAATTGTTGCAACTCCTGCGCAATTGTTGCAACTCCTTACAACAATTGTTGAAACTCTCTAAGGAACTATTATGTGATGCAACTCCTTATAGCAGTTGTTGCAACTCGCCAATGAACTATTTTGCGCTGCAACTCATTCAAAGAACGTTGCTGCAATAGGAACCTTGAGCCATCATAACCGTGAGCCAACACCAAGAACTATGAGCCATTGGAACCATGAGCCATGTTGTTACTACTATACGTGAAAATTATGGATCCATGCAACAATAATTTTAATCCAAACAAATTAAAGATATGGAAATAATTTTGTGATTCCAAGGCAAAATATTAGTTTGAATGGTTAACCAAGAATCTTGGAATTCTTCGGCAAAATATCTTGGAGTTATTTATTCTTTGTTAATTGTTAGCAAAATATCTTGGAATTATTCATCATTTGTTAATTGTTAGCTGGAAACTATTCATTATTTAGGAAATTGTTGTAATCACTATGGATTTATTAAATCCATAAGTAGGTTTATTTAGATATTCGTTATTTCTAGTTTCCATTAAATTCTTGTATAAAAGAGAGCACTCTCTCTTGGATCTTTATTTTGTTTCTTGTCTTGTTCTGGGTAGGTACCCTTGTGAAATATGTTGACAAACCTTGATGAACAATATTTGCGGAAGTTATCATAGAATAAGTTTATAAGGATGACACAATACTTGCAACAAATACCAGATGGGAAGCAATCAGAATAGATAGAAACAAACTTAAAGCGACTCAGAGAAAGTCAGACTCGGAGGAATTCAGTAATCAAAAGGAAACCGGAATAGGCTTGTGACACTTTGCAGAAAGAAAAGAGATATGCAACAGATATAAGCATGGACTCTCTCAGATAGAGGGAACTGATTGTAGAAACATCCAGTCTTAGAATAAATACAAGGAATTTCTAGATATTGCTCATTCAAGCATGAAGATGGGATTAGGAGGGAGATAATCCCCAATGATATGATCCATTGAAGAATCTGTGAAGACTTATAAATTGAATATTTGATAGATACAAGGCGAGATTTGGGGCTATAGGGTTCTCCCAGAAGGAGGGAGAAGACTATGATGACATCTTGTTCCAGTAACCAAATATACCTCTACCTAAGCCATTATATCTCCTGTAGTATCCATGGGTTGGAGTTTACATCAGATGGATGAAAAGACTATTCTTCTCATCATAGTAATTGAAGAAGAAGAATATGTAGAGCAACCTCAAGGTTTTGAGGTATACTAGAAAGAAACCCATGTATCCAGATAGAAGAAGACCTTGTATGGATTCAAGCAACTTGGCGTAGAGCCTCTCATGTACAAGAATAAGTGTGCTGAAAACTTCATATGACAGAGGAAGTGTATGAAAACAGTTCTTCAGAAGTCGAAGATGATGGATTGAAAATCCATGGAAAAATCCCATGATGACAGATCTGAAGAAGTTGAGAGACTCTGATCTAATAGACCCGTCCCTATATTGAAAATTGAATGGCTCATTGATGTATTTGGAGAATACTCAGCCGGATATTTTCTTTGCTGTGAAAATAGTTCCAGGTGGAACCCAGCCATGCGAATTGAATAATTGCAAAGCATGTCTTGAAATGTCTTCATGAGAAGTTTGATTAATGATATACAGTTGCATGGATTTAACGATTCAGATTGGGTAGGGAGTGCAGATAACAAAATAAGTACTTCTTGGATACGTTTCATTTTTCAATGATATCATGGGCTAGAAAGAAACATAAGTCTGTTGCACTCACCACTGTAGAAGCAGAGCATATTGCAACTTGTGATGCTTTTATGGAAGCAGTGTGGCTCTGTAAGTTGGTTTCTGGAGTATTTGATCAGGTGTTGGACTCGACTGTGATATATTGTGATAACCAGAGTTTTGTGAAGCTCTCATAGAACTCGGTGTTCCATGACAGGTCTAAGCACATTGAGATCAAGTGTTATTTTCTTCATGATAAAGTCTAGAGGGGAGAAATAGTTCTCCACTATATCTCCATAAATGAGTAGATATCAGATATTTTGGTAAAGCCTCTATCCAATATGAAAAGTTTGTGTACTTAAGGGACAAGTTGGGACTCATGGAGATGACTCCCTTATTGGAAAGGGAAGTGATTACTACCCAAGTTGGGAGGGAGCACTGATATGTTATTGATATATGGATAATCATTTTTCAGTTTGGAAAATGGTCCAGGTTGGGAAGTCACTTTCCAATCTAGAAAGTGGTCCCAGATTCTTAATGGACAGTCATTTTCCAGTTTGGAAAATGGTCTAGGTTGGGAAGTCACTTTGCAGTCCAGAAAGTGGTCCAATTTTTCTGACGGAGAGTCTTTTTCTAGTTCAGAAAATGGTTTAGAATGGACAATCATTTTCATAACGAAAATGGTCCAATAGATTGTTGATGTACCATAGAAAATTATTCCCCTTATGGCCAGTGTGGGGGAATGGTCTAGGATAATCATTCTCCTTGGAAGTCACTCTAAGAAGTGGTCAAGTAGAATGGTCCACCTCTCTAGGAATTCATTCTTTCAAAGTTCACATTTGTGAGCATTTTCAAAGAATGATCCAATGTAGGAGGTTGGTGTAGGACAGTGATTTTCATAGAAAATGGTCTGGACAGTCATTCCCTAGGGAAGACTCATTCTCTCCAGGTTGCACTGTGAATCGTGTCATAAGAATGGACCATTTAGGTTGAATGGTCCAAGTTCAGCAATTCGGAACAGTCATTCCCTAGGGAAAACTCATTCTCTCTAGGTTGCATTGTGAATCGTGCCGAAAGAATGGCATAGTTAGGTTGAATGTATTAGGTTCAGAAATCAGGGATAGTTATTCTTCTATGATTGAGAACAATAGTCGAAACATCCCATGGTTGATGTTTAACTTTCCAGGGGCATATGCTCTTCCAGATCTCACAGATGTGAGTGGAAGAGTGGCCCAAAAGATTTAGTTTGTATCATGATATTTTTTATGCAGGTTGATATCAGATGATATGATTGTTGTATAGATTGTATGTCTCTGGATAATAGTTGTATGCTAAGTATTGTGGTGGATGTGATCCACTGGTAGTGACTATGTGTCATTGGTTAGTAGTCGTGTGCTTCTAGGAGTGGTTGTGTACCTCTAGATAGTAGTTGTATACTACTATGAATAGACACAGTTGTGTTCTATTGGATGGAATTGTAGCATATGAAAACTACTATCTAATTTCCATGGAGACTACCACTAGTGTTGGAGATGATTTCCAGCTAGAAGGATATTCAGTGTGTTGGTGGACAAACATTCTCTCTGTGGAGAATGGTCCAGGTTGAAAGATTCTTGATGTATCATGTACTGGTATTTTCCTAAGACACATATTGTGGCCCAATTAGAAAAATGGTTCAGGACCGATATTTTCTAAGGCATATGGGTAGATATTGATCTTTATCGTACATATGACCTAATTAGAAAATAGTCTGAGACTAACATTCTTGTAGGAATGGTCTCTGTAGCCCATAGGGTGGATTTCAGCGTCTGGGAGGACTGACATTATTCTACCTATATGTAGGTCCAGATTGGAATAATGATCCTTGTAGCCCATTGCGGAGCTTTCAACATCTTTTGGGACAACTATTCTTCTAGGATGTATGTCTAGATTAAAAGAATGGTCCTTGTATCACTTTGTTGAGTGAGTGAATTATTCATCATCATGCCCGATTACTCAGATGGAGTATGGCCTTGAGAGATGATGTAGTTGATGCTATCAGATGATACTGATAGTGGTGATGGTGCTCGTGATTTGATCATGAGTTAGGTTGTGTGGCTATGATGATGCTACTAGTTGAATGGTTTGTTTGTACTCAATACCATTTCCTTTAATACCTCCCTAGCTAGGAAGGAGTGTTCATATTATGGTACTTGCGAGACGTATTAACCTCTACGTGTAACCTTTGACAAGTCTAGAATATTCCGAGAAATAAGAGAACCCCTAAAAGGTTAGGAAATAACCTTAGAAGACAAGTCGGCTCAAGATAATAATTTGTATTAAATTATTATTCTCCAGAAGTTGAAGTTGGCCCAATTAGGTCACTTGGAGGACTATAAATAAGAGGGCGCTAGAGCTCATTTGTCACGCTCACTCTCACAATTGCATAAGGAAAAGTGGTGCACATGACTGGAGGAGAGTTGCAACTGTTGTAGTGGTGACTTGGTCTTTGGTTATTGTTGGACTTTCTGCTTGGTTATGGTTTGGACTTTCTTCTTGGTACACTAACTTTGGAGAGAGGTATGCTACCTTGGCTATTGGTTCTAGGGTTTTCGTCCAGAATTATTTTGTCTGTCAAGGTTAAGGTGCTCGAGGGTGGTCTTTGTGCCTATTGTTGGGTGAAAATATTGTTATATTGTCTACAGTGAAACGAGCACACCTATTATTTCTAACAATGACAAGGAACAGACTGCTCTGATGCCATTGATTCAGATTATGTTGAGAACGAAACAAGAGTTAAACCCAACTTCTATTAATGAATAAGATAGAAAAACATTGTAGAACACAAATCAACATAATGGGGTAGCTTATCTATGAAAATAAAGAGATGTTGGCTATGCTTCATTCGAAGCTTTACATCACACTCCATTGCATGCTTAAAGGACCTCCTTCACCTCAAATATATATGAGAGAATGAGAGGAGAACAATTTCCATGATGCATATGGGATCTATTAATCTAAGTTTATAAAATTCCATAGGCATGTAAAACACCAGGACTTCTCGGGCAGTCATCCATCCCAGTACTACTCTATCCTGAGCGTGCTTAACTGTGGAGTTCTAATGGGATCGAGTGCATTAATGCTGTTTTGTAGGCATGTACATAAGACCACTAGGAAATCATTACATGATGTCTGTAATTAACAAATGAAGATGGTATTACATTCCATTCCCCATCAAAAGGGTGAATATCATGGTTGATCAAAACCATAGGCTTGAAATGTTGATTCAGTGGAAAAGGTGGTTGGCCACTAAGATCCACCTAGATCAGGTTTGCTTGAATGTGATGGGCCTTGGTTGACCTATAGTTGTAATGGTAAATGAGGGGATTATTGGGTTTCCATATGTGGACATGTTGATCATCATTATGGTTGGGATCATGTTCTCCATTGCGGTCCATGAGACATGATCTCCTCTAGTTACCCTAGGCATGGGGGGTAATAGGGAATAAAATTTGGTCGTCAATGAGATAGGGGAATTAAAAACTATTGTTCACCTAGATCTAGCCTATTGAGTAGCATCAATGAACATAGGGGAATTAAAACACAATTATTGTTCACCTAGATCTATCCTATTAAGTAGTGAACTGATCCATTTAATTGATCATTCTTATCATTGGATTGTTTTCAAGGCTAACATTAATGGGATGAACTATTTTAATATGAGTATTGGTAGAGCTACACTAGCTATATAACTCACTTGATAAATAAAATGGACCATATAAATATTAAACTACACTAGCTATATAAGTCACTTGATAAATAAAATGGACCATATAAATATTAAGCTACACTAGCTATATAGCTCACTTGATAAACAAGGGTTGCATGGCAACGCAGTCCCTGCCAAATTAGTTGGGAAATGTATGTTGAACAATGAAATTTAATATAATAATTGAGGGTTGTTTGTTATTCAAAATGTATAATGAATCTTTTCATAAATATAATAAATATGACAAGAATTTCTGTATAAAAAAACAAAATTATTAAAAATTTAAAAAAATAAAACTATTTAATATTAAAAATTGTATAATTAGAAGAATCGAATCGTAAAAGGCTCGATAGAAAAATTATTAAATAAACAATATCTTCACAACAAAGTTCAAACTAACAAAATGCCAAATGAATATTTTCTTCCC
>SNQJ01S0208132.1:9501-19837 GCA_010110895.2 Picea sitchensis
TAACCAACACAAGAGTAGATGATTTACCAGAAGAGGTTCAGGAACTACTGGAAGAGTTCGCTGACATAGTAGTGGACGAAATACCTCGTTCGTTGCCATCGATCAGAAGTGTGAGTCATCACATTGATCTCATACCAGGAGCTAGTTTTCCAAACAAAGCCATGTACAGATTGACGCCGCAGGAGAATGAAGAGGTCAAAAGACAAGTCCGGGATTTGTTGGACAAAGGGTTGGTCAGAGAAAGCTTGAGTCCATGTGTTGTTCCGACAATATTCAGTCCAAAGAAAGATGGAGGCTGGAGGATGTGTACTTACTCGAGGGTGATTAACAAGATAACCATCAGGTACAGATTTCCATTGCCAAGGATGGATGATTTGATGGATTGCTTGAGTGGAGCAAATTTTTTTTCAAAGATTGATTTGAAAAGTGGATATCATCAAATTCGTATGAGAGAAGGTGATGAATGGAAGACAACCTTCAAGACTAACGAAGGGTTGTATGAATGTCTTGTTATGCCGTTTTTCTTAACAAATGCACCGAGTACCTTCATGAGGTTGATGAATGAAGTCCTGAGGGAGTTTATTGGAAAGTTTGTCATTGTGTATCTGGATGACATACTGATTTTCAACAAAACAACAGCGGAACATCTGAAACATTTGGCTACAGTAATGAAGAGGTTATAGTAGGAGAAGCTATTGATAAACATGAAGAAATCCTCATTCATGAAAATAGAACTCAATTATTTGGGTTTTGTTATTTCTGCAGATAAATTGAGGATGGATCCAGATAAGGTGGAGGTAATCAAGAATTGGCCATTACCGAAGAATACCTTTGAGGTGAGAAGTTTTCATGGATTGGCTAGTTTCTACCGAAAGTTCATCAGAAATTTCAGTGGAATTAGTGCACCAATGATGGATACAGTGAAGAAAAGACACAAATGTTTTCACTGGATAGAAGAAGCTGAGAAGAGTTTTAATCTGTTAAAGAGGAAGATCATAGAACAACCAATTCTAGTGTTACCTGATTTCCAAAAGACATTTCAAGTGAAATGCGATGCAAGTGGATTTGCAATAGGGGCAGTCTTGAGTCAAGATGACAGGCCGATAGCATACTTCAATGAGAAGCTGAATGAAGCGAAAGTGAATTACTCCACATATGACAAGGAGTTCTATGCTATTATTCAGGGATTGAAGAAGTGGAGACACTATTTGATTCCGAAGGAGTTTGTCTTATACAGTGACAATCATGCATTGCAATTTGTGACTCAACAGGAAAAGTTGAATCAAAGACATGTTAAATGGGTTGAATACATGTAGAATTTCACTTTTGTGATTAAACATATTTCTGGTACTGCTAACAAAGTTGTTGATGCTTTGAGCAAGAAGTGTTTGCTATTGCAGGAGTTTAGAATCAAAACATTGGGTTTTGATGATCTCAGGGACATGTACAGAGATGATCCAAATTTTGAAGAGGCGTATGAGGCAGCTGAGAATCCAATTCTCAGAGACAAAAGCCAATGGGCATAATACATGATCCAGGAAGGATTACTGTTTAAAGGTAATCAACTTTGTATTCCAAAATGCTCCATGAGGGAGAATTTGATGAAGGAGAAACATAGTGGAGGATTGGCCGGGAATTTCGGTTACGACAAGATGTTCGCAAAGTTGAATGAGTCATATTTTTGGCCAGGAATGCGAGAAAACGTCAAGAAATTTGTAGACAGATGCAAAATTTGCTAGCATTCAAAGGGAAAGAGACATAATGCAGGGTTTTATCAACCATTGCCCATACCTGAGAAGCTGTGGGATGCAGTCAACATGGATTTCATATTGGGCTTGCCAAGAACACAAAGAGGGTTTGACTCAATCTTTGTGGTGGTGGATAGATTTTCCAAGATGACACACTTCATTCCATGTCAGAAGACCAGTGACGCAACTCACATTACGAATCTGTTTTTCAAAGAAGTCATTCGACTTCATGGCTTACCAAGGAGTGTAGTTTCGGTTCGAGACACTAAGTTCATAGGACACTTCTGGAGGACCTTATGGAAGAAGCTGGGAAATAACTTTTCGTTTAGTTTGGCTTATCATCCTTAGATGGATGGACATACAGAAGTGGTGAACATAAGTCTGGGAGACTTGCTGAGAAGCTTGGTGACAGAACACCACAGCCAGTGGGACAACATATTACCACATACAGAGTTTTCTTATAATGACTCAGTTAACAGAAGCATGGGGCAGAGTCTGTTTCAGATTGTCTATGGAATGCAGCCGAGAGGAATTTTTGAGTTGAGAGATTCAGGACAGACTGCGATTAGGAGCGCTAGTGCAGAAGATTTCGCAGAGGCGATGAAGGAACTTCACAACCAGGTGAAGGAGCGATTGCAACATTCGAGCCAGGAATATAAGCGGAGAGAAGATCAACACAGGAGACAAATTCAATTTGAAGTTGGCGATTTAATCCTTGCACATTTGAGAAAGGAAAGGTTCCCGAGAGGAACATATAATAAACTGAAGATGAAGAAAATCAGACCATGTAAGGTCTTAAAGAAATTTGGGGAAAATGCTTATGAGATTGAATTACCCGATGGGATCGGAATTTATCCGATATTTAATATCTTAGATTTGTACCCATACAAAGCTGAGGAAGCAGGAATGGGAAATGAACAGCCAGAGGTCCAGTGGACAAAGCATATGCAAGTTGCAGAGAAGCCGCAGATGGAACGTGTTAGCGATATTTCTTGTCTCAGGCTTAAGTGCACCCAGGTCTGCAGTTAACACGAGAAGCACCTGAGCGCAACGCATAGAAGAAGTCCTCTTGGGGCTTTTAACCAGGCGAGTGGGCATTCTTGTTTTAGTGGCAAGGATTCATCATCGAAGCATATCGACGATCGATGGGTAATCGCAGTCAGCCGAGTTGCGCCGAAGTATAGCGCAAAAGTTTTTGAAAAGTGAGCAGTCGAATTTCCTCGGGGATCAACCTTCGCTAATCATCGCGTCTCGGGACCTCGCGAGAGGAGAATGCCAAAGTTCCACACTCCAACTCGTGAGGCCACAAGCTGCAAAAGGCGCTAGAACTTAAGCGCTAGCCGACGATTACATGTGGAGGGTGCTGAAAATACAAAAGGCTATACTTATTTTTCCCCCTCGCGTCTTGGGACTTCGTGAAAGGGGAGCACAAAGGCTCTGCCTTCCAACTCGCGATATTGCGAGTTGCGAGAGCCTTTGAGGTTGGGCCCATGGTCTTGGCACTCGGTCACAGAGGAACATGCACGAGGAAAGGCACCAGCGTGCACAACGTGAGAAGGCAGGCCCCACAACACTGACGAGATTATCCGGGCCGTCCGATCTAGATAGACACCGGGCACAGGATTAAGCCATCTCGGCGTTTCGCCTCTCGTGACTCCAAAATGCAAAGGGTAGCTCCGTTATGTTTCGATGCGCGAGGTGACGGGAGAGTCCATGACCCAGGCCCACAGTATCATCGGGAGAATTAAGAGCCGTCGGATCTAGAAGGACACCTGGCGCAGGATTAAGCCATCTTGGCGTTTCGCCTCTCGCGACTTCAAAGGAACAAAGAACAGTCATCCTTATTCGCGAACGCCGAAAGCCTCTATGGGAATAAAGCAGGGTCACGGTCCACGGTCACCCAGGAAATTGAAAGAGCTAAGCATAAGGGGGCCTAAAGGTGTTGTGTCCAGTCGCCGAAAGCATCGTCACGATCTCTAGATGCCATCAGAAGCATTTTCTCTCCTGGTTTTTGCTTGAAGTAAATAAAGATAAGAAGGAGTAGTTGAAGCCTCCTTTCATTCATTAAATGAGGGAATGGAGAGTCTGGCAAGACGTCCGCTCGCAGAGGCCCTGTGTACCATTTTCCTCAGAGAGGCCATGCCGAATTCCTCAGCTCGACGAAGAAGTCTGCGCACGCTAGCCAAGCGCTTAATGGCCCAGCTACCCTCATTATAGGAGCCATGCATAGTTAAGGTGGCATTTAAAGAAAGATATTGGTACGAGTTTGATTGAAGGGACACCAAGCTTTGGGGTGACTGGGCACGCCTCTGTGAGGTGAATCTTCCTGAGTATATAGACTCAGTCTTTGTATTTTGTAAGAATTGATGGTTGAGCAGAGCTCCCGGTTGTAAAGTTTTAATGAAGCACTGATACTCTGGTTATGTATGAACTTTTGAGACTTCTTGTCTTATGAATGCTAGTTTCTTTCACGCCTTTGTTACACTGTGTTAGAATAGCTCGGAATTGGAGGATCCAGTCGAGCTGTAGCTGTTATAGGATGATGTAGGTTAGATCACTATAACAGTTGTGTCGTTTCTAATCAGTTCTTGTGATTTTTGCAACGCTGAGCAACTTGGAATTGGAGGATCTAGTCAAGTCCCCTCTCAGTTTCTTGAGACCCTGAACCAAGCGGATCTTGCATTCAGAGTCTTTCTTCTGCAAACTGCCGAAAGCCTACTGCCCAAAGCTGTTTGTTCACTTTTCTTGCTAAGTCTTCCACCTACTCATATTTTAATCAACTCACTGGTTGAAATTAGATCAAGACCTCCCTTGTCCCATACATACTAGACTCAGTCCCTGAGTTAGAGTGATATCTCCTCGAGTCTTTATCTCCATTTGATCACCCCTTTATAAACAAATCATGACATTAAACTGATGGGTGTCGGGCTCTGCTCCTGCAAGCAATCCAGGAGTGACTTCCAATGCTAACATTTCTGGTGTCGTTTCCGGGGGCGAAGTTGAGTATTTTCCCCGGGATTGAACGACAACGATTGGTTGATTCTGAAGGTGCATCATATATCAGAACTATTGAGATTTCTACTGTGCACCTGGTGACTCCATTGTGATGACTCCACTGGAGCTAACCTGCTATTTTAACTGTGGCTTCCAGAGGCAGACACACTCGGTCTCATCCACAGCTGCCTCTAGCTACATCTGAATCTGATCCAGAAGCGGTGATCTGGAAAGGAAAGGCCCCCGAAGAAGAATTTTCCATCGCTGAACCAGGCAATCCGCCATATCCTTTCGTAAGAAATCCATTTTCTCCTCCTCAGATTCTTGACTGGCCTCCTTTCGAGGTTTCCCATTTCCTAAACTTTGGGAGTGTTCCTGCTGAATTTTCCCCTCCTGGTCTAGTACCGGAGGGACAAGACCTTGACACTCCACTCTCCCCTGAAGTTGTACCTTGGTGTTGGGCCGGGACCACTGAAGATATTCATGCTCCTATCTTTACTACTCCTGTGCAAGGAGAAGCACCTGCTGACTTGAGCTCGTTAGCCTTCTCCTTAAATCCCCTTCTGTTTCCCACTCCACTCCGAAACTCATTCCCAGTATCCCCTTCGCGAACTCCTTCTCCTCCGAGTTCTCCTCAACCTAATATCCTTATGGCTGGTGCTAATCCCCCTCTGAATAGAATGGACGCCATAGTCACTGCCAGATACGCCCCCTTAGTCCTACCCCATCCTATGAACCCTCTCCCTGGTGGAGATTACTTGAAATATATGCCCAAGTTTACAGGGGAGGGAGACATAACTGTAGAAGAGCACCTGGCTGCTTTCTACAGTTATGTAGACAACTTGGACATTGAAAATGAAGATGTATGGATGAGAGTCTTCGTCCAGAGCCTGGATGGCGAAGTGAGGAAATGGTTTAGAGGATTGGCTCCAGGATCTATTGCTGGGATTGAAGCCCTGGATAATGCTTTCCTGAGGCAGTGGGGCGATAGGAAAGATTTCATGTATTACATGACAGAGTTTGGGTCTCTGAAGAAGATGGAAGGAGAGTCTGTCTCCGACTTCTCCAAAAGATTCAATAAAATGTATAACAAAATCCCTGCTGAGATAAAGCCTTCAGAAGCCTCATCTAATATTTCATATGCTAGCGCGTTCGACCCCAATTTCTGCCTTTTGTTGAGAGAAAGAAGAGCCACCACTTTATCTCAAATGCAAGATGCGGCCATAGAGGTGGAATCCAATGTGTTAGCAGGATGACAGGCTGAGGAACAAAGCCAACGCAGACAGAAAAAAGGGAAGATCGGAAACCTCAACTGCTGGCTCGTCAGTTCCCCACCCTCAGGTGGATGAACTGACCAGGATGGTGAAATCGTTGTCTGCAGAGATGGAGAGAATGAAAGTGGAAGGGAGGCAAGCATATAGGGGCCCTTAGAACACTGAAAATAAAGGAGGTTTCAGAAAGCCAAATAATATTGCTCCCCCAACTATGCACAGAGAGAAGGGAAGAGACAGGGAAGACCAAAGAATTCAGGCCCCCTTTCAGAACAATTTTGTGGCTGAAGATGAAGAAGGGGAAATAAACGAGCTCAAGCCTAAGATCCACTGCTTAGAAGACACTCCTCCTTTTCCTCATCTCACTCAAGCATCTTACAAGGAGTCTCTCATGGATAGTCAGCTAAATGAATTGAGCAAGGGAGACAAGGCTAGTGGCGGTCGAGGAAGGTATAACCTGAGGTCCGACTGAAAGACAACAACACCTGATATTCCTGAGCAGTCCACTAGAACAGAGAAACCTGCTAATGAAGTAGCAGACACTCACAAAGGTAAGAAGGATCAACCCTTTTCTCCCCTTGTCCACCATCATATTCCTGAAATAAGAGAAATTCCAAAGCTCACATATTCTTTTAATTTCGAACATGAGATTCAAAAGATCAGAATCCCTGTGCCCCTCACTGAGCTGATTAAACATGAAGAATTTAAAAAACGCTTCTATGAGGTTTTGAAATCTGAAGCCTCATGCCCTCCCATAGACTCCATAAACCTCCAAGATGAAAGGCCAGCAGTTGTCTTAGGTCCCATGGTAGAAGACAGAGATGATTCATCCCCTCCATTCTACACCTCCCTGAACATACATGATAAAGTGCTGCATAATTGCCTTATGGATTCAGGGGCCTCTCACAACCTCATGCCCAAAACTGTCATGGAAGAGCTAGGACTAGAAGTCACCTGAGCCTACCATGACCTCTATTCTTTTGACTCCAGGAGAGTCCAGTTTCTTGGAGTTATTAAAGACTTGGTTGTAACCTTGTTTCAACTACCCATGAAAAGTGTGGTCATGGATATTGTGGTAGATAATGTCCCCCCCAAGTTCGGTATGCTACTGTCAAGATCTTGGATAAAAATACTGGGGGGAACCTTGCAGATGGACCTCACATATGCTACTATCCTAGTGTTTGGAGGGGAGCAGAGAAGACTATACAAGGAAGCCCAACTGGCCTACATAATCAGCGATGAAGCTAACCCCACCAATCATCCCATCTTTTCCTTGGACATTGATTTAGGCTCTAGTTTATTACAACTCACCCATGCCCCCGAGCCTCCTCTCAAACTCAGAAAGTGGCCCACCATTTCCCCTAAACCTCCTTCCTCCATCACCCCCATATGGAAAATTTTCTTTGATGGAGCCTCCTCCAGAGAAGGTACTGGAGCTGGAATGGTTTTTGTGTCACCTGCTCAGGAGACCACATCTCTGTCATACAAATTAGAATTCGAAGCTACCAACAATGTGGCAGAGTATGAAGCTCTTATCTTAGGATTAAGAGCTGCAAAGGAAATGGGAATCCAAGAGGTAGCAGTGTTCAGAGATGCCGAGTTGGTAGTCCAGTAGATCAGAAGCGCTTGTCAGGCCAAGCATCCTCGACTCCGGAGTTACAGGAATGAGGTATGGGATCTAATTGACAGCTTCTTCTCAGCGTTTAACATTTCTTTCATCCCGAGAGAAGAAAACACAGTGGCAGATTCCTTGGCTACATCTGCAAGCCTTTTCAAAGTACCCTTGCCGCCCAAACTGAGGTATGATGTAGAAGTAAAATACAGGCCCTCCATACCTGACAATGTTAAGCATTGGAAGGTGTTTGAGGACGATATTGAGATCAATAAATTCTTGGAGACGATCAAGGATTTTTCAGAGCTAAATATCGATCAAGATTCTGCCTCTGAAGAAAGGTTGGATGGGGGTGAGTTGATGAGTAAAATAGAAAAACATGACATTATTCAGTTTCCTAGCAATCACATTTCGAGAAGACTGGTCCCATTAGAGATATTTTTCGATGGGAATGATGTGGCATTAAAGGGCAGAGTTTCAGGTGATGATGCTGACACAGCTGAGAGAAACATCGGCACATAAGAGGAGCCTAAGTTTGTCAAGTTGTCAAGGAGTTTGACTGAGGAGCAGAGGGATGAATATACTAAGTTGCTGAAGGAGTTTGCTGATGTGTTTGCATGGACCTACGAAGATCTCAAAACATATGACACATCAGTCATTGAGCACAAGATCCCACTGAAAGAAGAGGCTAAGACATTCAAGCAGAAGCTGAGGCAGATAAATCCTATGCTACTACCTGTCATGGAGAAATAAGTGAAGAAGCTGCTGGATGCCCAAATCATTGTCCCCTTGAGATATTCTGATTGGGTGGCCAATTTGGTTCCGGTAAGAAAGAAAAGTGGGGAAATCAGACTCTGTGTTGATTTCAGGAACCTGAACAGGAGCTCAAGGAAAGACAATTATCCCCTGCCCAACATGGAACACATATTCCAGAATGTCACTGGTGCATCTAGAATATCCATGATCGATGGCTTTTCTGGCTACAATCAGATATCAGTTATGCCTGAGGACAGAGAAAAAATAGCCTTCACCACTCCTTGGGGCACATTCATGTATGCCAAAATGCCTTTCGGACTAATGAATGCAGGAGCAACATTTCAGCGTGCCATGGACATAGCCTTCATCGGGGAGAAGGACCAGTTTTTGGTAATATATCTGGATGACATCACCGTCTTCTCCAGAATGGACAAGGAGCACTGCTGCCACTTGAAGAGGGTTTTCGTAAAGTGTCGGAGGTTTGGCCTATCTCTGAACCCCAAGAAATCTTTGTTTGCTATGAAGGAAGGGAAGCTATTGGGCCATATAGTGTCTACTGAAGGAGTAAGGATTGATCCTAGCAGGGTGGAAGCACTTTAGACCTTGTCACTTCCCAGATCTAAGAAGGAAGTTCATGCCTTTTTGGGGAAGATAAATTTTCTGAGGAGATTTGTCTCAAATTTTGCTGAGCTGGTGAAACACATCACGGCTATGCTCAGGAAGGGAAATGAAATAAAATGGACTGCTGAACCCAGGGAATCTTTTGTTCAAATAAAGAAGGCGTTGACTGAGGCACCTGTGCTAATCAGTCCTGATTATTCTAAAGATTTCCTGATTTTTTCTTTCACTTCGTGTGATACAGTAGCAACAGTCTTGTTGCAGAAAAATGAGCAAGGGAAAGAGCAACCTATTGACTTCTATAGCAGGGCATTGAGAGATGCTGAACTCCGGTATGAGATCATGGAGAAGCAGGCCTATGCCCTAGTGAAAGATCTCAAAGCTTTCAGAGTCTATGTCTTGCACTCAAAAGTCACTGCATACGTTCCTTCAGCCTCTGTGAAGGACATTCTCGTACAACCTGACATAGACGGGAGGAGAGGTAAATGGATCGCCAAGATCCTAGAATTTGATCTAGATATTAAGCCCACCAAGTTGATAAAGGGGCAGGGTTTAGCCAAGCTGCTGGCTGAATCCAATTGCGAGGCCTTCGGAATTAACTTCATCAACGAGCAAGCTGAGTCATCCAGCGAGCATTCCCAGAATGCCTTATCACTAGCAACATGCCCCTGGTATAAAGATATCTTGTATTTTATGCAAGAATTGAGGCCTCCTGATGGAATGGAAAATGGCAAGGCGAGAGCTTTAAAGCTCAAGGCGATCAGATATTTCCTCATTGACCAGGCTTTGTACTAGAAGGACCCTCTAGGGGTGTTCTTAAGATGCCTAGACCCACAAGAAGCCTAGCAGGTTATATTTGACTTCCACAGTGGCGTTTGCGGAGTTCATTATTTCTAGAAGACCACAACCCATAAGATCCTTTGAGCTAGGTATTACTGGCCCACTTTATTCCCTGATGTCTGCAGAGAAATCAGAGCTTGTATCAAATGCGAGAAGTTCTCAGGTAAGTAGCAACTCAAGTCTCTGCCATTAAAGCCTGTAGTGGTTTCAACACCCTTTCAACAGTGGGGATTGGACTTAATTGGAGAGATTTATCCTCCCTCAAGTGGTTAGCACAGATGGATCCTGACTGCAACAGATTATTTCACCAAGTGGATAGAAGCTGTCCCTACTAGAAGCGCATCACACAAAGTAATTATCAACTTCCTGGAGGATATCATAACTCGATTTGGTTGTCCTAGCAAGATCGTCACCGACAATGCTGCTTCTTTCAAATCTGAACCTCTAATTAAGTTCTGTGAGCAGTTCCAGATCTCGCTAATTCACTCCACCCCCTA